>RJWJ010012548.1:0-41793 GCA_004363605.1 Indri indri | reverse complement strand
CTCCCGTGTGGCCATTCTGGATGTTCCTGGCTAGCACATCTTTTAAGTTTTTGGAGTCCCTGCTACATTAGTTATTAAATGTTTTCATTAAAAGTTCTCTTTATGATGTTTATTTTACTCTAGCTTGACGATACTTGGTTGTCTTTATGTAACCAACTGCAGACCAAGAGCTGGGCGAGTGGGAAACAGCCGCTGGCCCTGGTGCTGTTCCCCGACAGCGGGTTGTGGGTTCTGCACCAGGGGCCGAGCGGCGAGCACCTGCGCGGGCAGGGCGGGGCTCTGAGGCAGAGGCGCGTGGTCTGGCGCGGAGCAGGGCCGCTCTTGCCTGCCCTCCTCGCCTCCCCTGGAAGATCAAACTCACCAGCACTCTGCTCTGCTGCTGTCGCAAACCCCAGACTTTGTCCGGCAGGGCAGCTCATTTTCTTTTTAAAAACTGTAGACTTTGGGCCTGAAGGCAAAGGGGTTGCCGTCTCCCCTTGCTCGAGTATTCACGAGTATTCACGGGGGCTGCTGTGAGGTCAGATTGGCATGGCTCTTTCTGATGCCGACCTTCAACGCGGTGCTTCCCCAACCTGAATTGGCCTTTGAATCCTGTTAAAATATAGAGTCCAATTTAGTGGGGAAGGGGGGCCACGTTTCTGCCTCTTAAGCAGGTTCCCGGGTGATGCAGGTGCGGCTGGCCCGTGGCCCCACATTAATTCCCTCCTCCGAGCACTGCACCAGAGCTTGCCCCGCTCTTCAAATGTACTCCCTGCATCTTCTAGTTCTTCTGGTCTGCTCCTAAAGTCAGAGCACATAGCTTTCCCTCTGCACGCTTTCAGCCTGATTTCTTCTATCCTATCGCCCAGTGTCCTTTCCTTTCTCACTTTTAGTTGTTCCTTACAATATCCAATATGTGGAGGAAAAAAACCCTTCTTTTTTTTAATACTGTTTTAAAATTAGTATTAAAAGTACACAGTGTATAGGACATAAAACAGACGCAGGTGCTATATGCGATTATTTCGGATTCTATATAAAGATTTCATTTCCAGCCTCTGCTCACCTTATGGTCTTGATGTACAAAATTGTCTTGTCAGCTATGGCAAGCTGCAAGGCATGTTCTGGTCTTCTAAAGAATATTCTCAAGATTTAACTTAATTAACGCTCTTGATTCTCTCCAGCCTTCAGGACTTTATACTGCGCCAGTCCTCAGGACCGCCCAGCATCCCCACCCAGGCCCCTGGGTAGCCCGCCACCTCCCAGTGTTTATCCAGAGAGTCAGATGAGCCCAGCCGTCCCAATGGCAATTGCTGGGTACCATCCACACACAGCACTTGCATCCCATGACATGTCTTAGTTCTATTTGTTGTTGACCTCCAAGGGGGTTCCTATCCCCAGAGGGCAGCATCAAAGTTATAGCTTCATGAAGCTAATGGACAACAAGCAGGTCCCTTCTTTGCACTGGAGCAACTTTTGATATTTTATTTCTTGAGGACGCCTAGCTTTATGAATGCATACATGTGAATCTTGAAAGAAAAATCAAAGTCTGAAGGCTGGTGCTATAAAATTAGCATGGCTCAAGGCAGAGAGCGAAGAAAGAATTTTTAAAACTTCTTAGGCCGGAATCTCAAATCCCCTTGAGGAAGGACTTCATCTTCATCTCCAAGCCATGTCTAATTGCCTCTTTGTCATCCTCTGATTAAAACCAGCAGCAATTGGACCATCTAGGTGTTCTGTATAACAAGGTTTAGATACTGGCTTGGCAGTGCAGTGTGGTTTTTCAAAGGCTAATAAGGTTGAACTTGGCATCATCTATCACTAATCTCTGGCTTCATCCCTGGCTCCCGTTTCATGTTCTGCCACATTAAATTTACTGCTCTTGTGCTTCAGGTGGCAGCGGCGATGTTGAAAGTCAGTGGGGCATGGGGGGCGGGGTGTGGGGCGGCAGTGGTTAATAAATGTGGTTCTGGCAGTCTGGTGTGTACCTGACCTTTATCTTTCAAATAACCTGTGTAAATCCAGAACAGTCAATGAACCCAAATAGATTGTGTGTTAGGGAGACAATGAAATTAGGTGAGCAAGTTCCAACAAGGAAAAATGAATGTCGTGGCTCACTCAGTCCACACCACCCAGTTCTGCAGTTTGTCTTATGTGGCTTCCTTGGGTGATATTGAGTGACTAGGACTGGCTGCTAATGGGAATGGATGGCCCATTTTCTAATGGGCTGGGATGATGGAACTTGATCTCAGAGGTTATTTTCAGAAGAGAAGGGTCAGTGTCATGACTGTGAACAGGAAGATAAGTTGCAACGTCTTCTCTCTAAAATGGGACAAAGGAACAAAACCCTCCTGTGCACCTTGCCCCAGATGGCTTATAAAGAAAAGTTTCAGACTCTGCTAACTTTTCTTTTTTAAGGGACACTTTTTAGGTCACCCTTCCTGTCACATTCAGACTTTGACTTGCTCTTGTCTGTTGTCCCTAGGGCTTTGTCTCCGAGTCCAAATCTGTGCTTTCCTGCATAGTGTTGGGCTTAGCTCTCTATTCCAATTTGAGCATCTCCTGCGCATTGAATAAGATGACAGGTTCTACCCCAGGTTGTAAAGAAACCAGCCCTGCCCGAGCTAGTCCCCTCTTTACATGAGACAGAAGCAGACAAGGCAGAGAGAGAGAGCGGGGAAGAGTGTCCCTTATGAGTTTACCCTTCTCTGCACCTGTGTTCCCGGGGCATCTATTCTTAGCTTATCAAAACATGCTCTCAGATTATTATTGTATACAAACTTATAGGTCTTTGTTAATTAAGGAAGCTCTTGCTGCTGTGAAAGATAAATCCCTACGTCTCAGTGACATAACGCAATAGTTTATTTTTCATTTGCGTAAAGTATAATGGTGGTGGAAGGAGAGAAAGGAAGGTCCTCACAGTTACCAGGTGCAGACTAACAGAAGCTCTTCCGTGTCCGCACGTGGCTCCTACGGTCATCTTGTGGTCTAGTAGATGCCAGCAGGCAGGGGAAGACGACGAGAGCAACGCTCTGTGAGAGGGTTTGACAAGCAGGCCTGAAGGACAGAGGAAGCTGCCTAACTCCGAGTGAGGCTAGGGATTCAGCTGAACTGTGTGTCCAGGAAGAGTGAGAAACCATTCCGTGTGCAGAAAGCCAGTTGTGGGCACACACCTACTCAAGAAAAAGAGCTCTGGACCAGAGTGAGGAGGATCGAGTCCTGTGTAATTCTGGCTCTGCTGCTAACTTAATGCATGATCCTCTGCATTTGGTTAACCTCACTTGACACAGATTTGCAAGCTGATAATAAACTGTGAAATTTGCACTCTAAGAAAACTTCTAGTGTTAATGAGCTATAAATTTATATTAATAGTCAAAAAGAAAGAACAATAAATAGGAAAAAGCCACCAAGTTTTGGCTGTTATGAATTATTATATTCTTGTCCCATATCTTAAAGTTGATCTGCATGACACTTTCGACCCACCCAAGGCATTTCGAACTCTCCCCTCTGTACTGTGCGTGTTTCCATCACTTGAGTTCTGTGTAGTTTGAATGTGGTTTTAGCTTATCTCAATTAATTCACCTGTTTCTTTCCCAGGTTGGTTAATCTGAAGCAACATATTTATAAAACCCTGGATTGAGCTCCAGAATTCAAAGACTCTGTCATCTGAGAAGAGGAACATGGGTAACTACTAATTTGAGTGATTTATGGCTGGGCAGGGCCTGTTTCCCTCCAAACTGCCGTCTCCGCCATCATCACTTGCATATTCTTTTTGCACACTTAATTCACGAAATGTAGCCACTACTCCCTCACTTCTCAAAACTCATTAGCACCAGCAATTTATACAACGTACCCATCACTTGACTATAATTGTTCTCATCTCTACTCCTCTGCCGCAAATTGTTAGGTCCATGCAAATGACTCCCCAAATATATATCCTGTCCGAATCACTCTTAGGATTGGTACCTATCCAATTGCTTGCAATTATTTTCAAGTGGCTATCCTGCAAACACGTCACATTCAATATACGAACCACAAAACCGGCATTGATTCATTTATAAATAATTAGTTAATTACAGGAATCCTCACTATAGATTTCTGTTTTGGCACAGGAAGCAGTAATCAGGACGAGACTGATCCTTTTGCCATTAAAAAAAACCAAAAAACAAAAAACCTAGAAAACTGTCAAATGCTACATGACTGTAATCCCAGAAAGAAGGAAAACCAATGGGATCAGCCCTAAGAATATCCCAACTTTATACTGGAGGGTATTTTCTGGATCGCAACCAAGGGAGGAGGAAGTCAAGCAGAGTAAGAATCTTGCTGAGCTGGATGGACAGGAAAGAATTCCAAGGAGGCTGAGATGGATGACATTTGTTGGACACAGTATCAGAGAAGAAAAATATATAAAGAAAGGGTTGCAGATATTCTCATGGGTGGTGTTCTTGAACATTCAGCTGTACACTAATTTGCACAAGAAATTCCAGGAGGTCAAGCAAAGAACTGTTTCCTGGGAGCTACAGAGTAAACAGTTCCCAGAATCCACATAGTGCTGGGAGATGTTTTAATTCTATCTGGCTAGTCAAGACAGACTGTGCTGAAGACTCTGAGCAATAAATAGAGATCCCCACATTATCACTTACTCACAGTAAGGCCAAATTAGTCCTAGAGTAAAGGCTACTCTAGACTCACCTTAACAAAGCTTAAAAACAGGTCTAGAATGTATCAACCTGATGCAAAAATCACTTCATTTCCTGGAAAAACAAACTTTATCACTCTTTAAAGTAATGCAACTAATTCTGAAGACTCGACAATATAACATTCGCCATGTCCAGCATCTAAAATAAATGTATCAAGAGTGCAAAGATGCAGCAGATTGTGAACCATGGCTAGGTGAAAATCCAGTCACTAAAAATAGACCCAGAAACTACAGAGATTATGAGGTTAACAGATGAAAAGCATAAAAGAGCTTTTATAAATATTATCAGCATGCTTATGGAGTTAAAAGAAAACAGGAATATAATAAGAAGAGAAAGAGAAGACAATTAGAAATAAAAAAATAAAATAAAATGTTTTTTTTCTGAAATCTGAGATATAATTGATGGCATAAACAGTATATTGGATACTACAAATAAAAATGTCAGTAAAAGCAATATGCTTTATGCAAAGTGCAGCAGAGTGGAGAAATGACAAAAAATTGAAAAAGTATCAGGGAATCTAGTATTTGTATAATTGAAGTCCAAAGAAGAGCATATGGAGGGAGAGATGAATATTTAAAGAAATAACAAATGAAAAATTGTCCAAACTTGATGAAAACTATAAGCTCACAAAAAATGTTTGACGAACAACCAACATAAATGCAAAGTAATCAACACCAAGGCATGTCATAATCGAATTATTAAAAGCCCACTGTAAAGAGAAAATTTTGCATATCCAGAGAAAGAAGACATACAGTTAGAGAGACAAAAATAAATACAATTGCAGAATTGAAAGAAATTATGCAAGCCAGAAGACAATAAAAGAATGCCCTCGTAGTGCTGGAGCAAAGTAAATGTCACTTATAATTTTATATTCAGTGAGAATATTGTCCAAAAATTAAAGTAAACCAAAGATGTTTCTTAAAATGAAGTTAGAAAATGTTTCAAATTTCCAACACCTTTTAAAAAAGAAGATAATTTTCACTAGCAAAAATGCATTAGAAGAAATGTTAAAAGAAGCAGTTCAGATGAAAGAAAAATTATAATAAGTGGAAACTTGAATCTATACACAGAATTAAAAACCATTAAAGTGATATATGTGTGAATAAATTTTTTAAAAATTTGTTTTCACAATATAAAATATAATTGATTACATGAAATAGAAATAATAGCATTATTTTGTTGTGCTTATGACACATGTAATAAACATGTATGCCAGACACAACACAGCAAATAATGGAGGAATGGAAATATACCGTTGTAAAATTCTTACACTAAATTTGAAATTGTATAATAGTGTTTAAAGGTAGACTGTTATAAGTTAAGTATACATAGTATAAATCTGAGGCAACAACAAAGAAAGTAAGACAGCAAGCAAGAAAGAGAGAGAGAAAGAGAGAGGGAGAAAGGAAAGAAGAAAAGAAAGAAAAAAGAGAAAAATAAAGGAAGTATAGTTAAAAAGTAAATAGCATATTTAAAAGGAATTAAAAAACATCAAATAATCTGAGGAAGATTAAAAAAAGAGTAAAAATCAACATACAAAGAATATAGATGGCCCAAAAAACTCACCAAATAGTAGAAAGATTTAAACTTATCCCAATTATTAGATACAATTTTGTGGCACATATATATATAAAAAACAAATTATATATAATTTAATTATATTAAAGGCAAATGGTGTAATCCCTCCAACTAAAAGGCAAAGATTGTCAGGCTTGATTTAAAAAGGCCCAATTCTATGCTATGTATATGATATTTATTTTATTTTATTATTAATTGAAAAATTATAGCTGTATATATTTATGGGACACAAAGTGATGTTATGATTCATGAATACAATGTGGAATAATTAAATTAAGCTAATTAACATATTAATCACCTCAAATACTTATTCTTTGTGGTGAGAACATTTGAAATTTACTCCCCTAGCGATTTTGAAATGTGTAATGCACTATTATTTATTATATTCACAATGCTGTGTAATAGATCTTTAAAAAAATCAAACTTATTCCTCCTGTCTAACTGAGGCTTTGTACTCTTTGAACACGATCACTGCATTTTCCCCCCTCCCAGCCTCTGGTAACCACCATTCTACTCTCTGATTCTATGATTTCTGTTATTTTATATTCCACAACAAAAGGCTAAATGGAATATTGAATCTGGAAATTAAACTCTGCATATATAGTCCATTGATTTTTGACAAAGGCACCCAGAGTATGTGATGGGAAAAGGACAGTATCCTTAATAAATCGTGCTGGGAAAGCCAGATATTTATGTGCTGAAGAATGAAATTGGACCTATGTCACACCATATAAGAAAGTCAACTCAAAATGAATTAAAGACAAAAACATAAGACCTGAAACTGTAAAGCTGCTAGAAAAAAACACAGGAGAAAAACTACACAACATTGGCCTGGGCAGTCATTTTTGAGATTTGACTCCTAAAGTGCAGGCAACACAAGCAAAAATAGATCAATGGGATTATACCAAAACAAAAAGCTTCTGGGCAACTACAGAAAAAAATAACAGAGTGAAGAGACAACCTATCGGTTGGGAGAAAATATTGGAAAGCCATATATCTGATAAGGGGTTAATATCCAAAAGCTTTAAGGAACTCAAACAACTCTATAGAAATAAAATAAATAATCTGATTAAAAAATGGGCATGGGACCTGAATAGATATTTCTCAAAAGAATACATACAAATGACTGACAAATATATGAAGAAATGCTAAACATCACTCATCATTAGGGAAATGCAAATTAAAATCTCAATAAGATATTACCTCACACCTGCTAGAATGGCTAATATGAAAAAGATAAAAAATAAATGCTGGCAAGGATGTGGAGAAATGGCAACTCTTGCACACGGTTGGTAGGAATGTAAATTAGTAGCCATTATGGAAAACTGTGTGGAGATTCCTCAAAAAACTCAAAATAAAATTACCATACAGCAGCAACCCCCCTCTTTTGGGTATTTACCCAGAAGATTTGGAATCAGTATGTTGAAGTGATGCCTGAACCCGCATGTTTATTGCAGCACTATTCGTAACAGCCAAGTTATGGAATCCATTTAAGGGTCCATCAATGGATGAAGGGATAAAGAAAACATGGTATACATACAGAAGAAACACTGTTCGGTGTTTAGAAAGAAAGAAATTCTTTCATGTGGCAGCATGGAGGAAATTGGAGAACATTGTGCTAAGTGAATAAGCCAGGCACAGACAGGCAAAATACATTTTAAATATAATGACAGAGGTAAATAAAATATGTGGTTGAAAAAATATAACATGCGAACAATAAACGTGAGAGAAATGGAGGAAGGGAAGGGAAGTCAGCAAGATGGTTGAGTAGGAAACTCCAGGCTATCCTTTCTCCCAGAAAAACACCAAATAACTAACCACACACATACCAAAATAGCTTTGGGAGATTTTTAGCAATCAGTTAAGAAGCTACAACAACCAAGATAATGCCTAACCAAGAAAAAGCTGCACCCGAAATAGTAGGAAAATTAGTGGCCTATTGTTTGCCCTTTCCCCAGACTCTTCAGGGCAGCACGGTGTGGTCAGGAAGAAGCCACCCAATTCCTGGGTCCTTCCTGGGGATGGAAGAGAAAGAGTAGCACTTACTTGAAACGTTCTGGCTTCTCTGGGACCGTCCAAAGGACTGGTTTCTGTTTTGCCTGACTCAGAGCACATAGGAAAGTCGGCATAGTTTGGATATCAGCTTGGATGGTGCGGACAGCAGTGGTGGGCAATGTGGTTCATCAGAGCTGCAGGGGAACTGCAGACACTTGGGTTCCTGGGGACAGGAGATTATAAGCAGAATAATAGAACAGCTAAAGCAAGAAGATGTAGGTGTGAGACTTTCAAGGAAATTAAGACATTTAAAAGCAGCATGAGTAAGGGGAAACCGTTACAAACACACATACACAGACCCACAGAAGACGTATACCCAGAAAATCTCATAGAGCACCTTGAACCTTCTTCCAGGTTGATTACTGAAGGCCTTTCCCGGCATGGAGCCAGTTCACAAAGACTGGACAAGTGGCTGTTTTTCCAAATGCCTAATTTTTAACAAAAGATCAAAAGGCATACAAAAACAAACAAACAAACAAAAAAACCAGAACAACATAGCCCAATCAAAGGCTAAAAGTAAATCTCCAGAAACTGACTCTAATTTTTAAGCCAAAAACATAGACCTCTGACTTACTCAACAAAGACTGTATTTATTTTATTTTTAATTTTTTAGTTATTAAATGCATATTTATGTATTTTATTTATTTTTATTGCATATATTTAAGGTGCACAACATGATGTTTTGATGTATAGTGAGATGATTACTACAGTCAAATTTACATATCTATCCCTTCTTAATACTTTTTTATTACAGTAAGAGCACCTAAAATCTATTCATTTAGCAAATTTTCAATATACAATATAATATTATTAATCATAATCCTCATGCTCTACATTAGATCTCTAGATTTATTCATCCTACCAAACTGCAAATTTGTACCCTTCGACCTGCTTCTGTGCATTTCCTCCTCCTCCCTGTTCCTGGTAACCATCATTCTAATCTCTATTTCTTCAACCTTTTTTTTTTCTTTTAGATTCTGTTTATATATGAGATTGCACAGCATTTTTTTTTTTTCTGTGTCTGGCTTATTTCACTTAACATGATATGCTCTAGGTTCATCCATGTTGTTGCAAATCACAACATTCATTTTATCTCCTTCATTTTTAAGCCTGACTAATATTCTATTTCCTATATATGGATATACATGCATATATGTGTACATGTGTGTGTACATATGTGTGTGTTTGCATGCATATGTATATCACATTTTTTTAATCCAAGCATCTGTCAATGGACACGTAGGTTGTTTCCAAATCTTCACTATTAAGAAAAATACTGTAATGAATATGAGAATGCACCTGTTTCTAAATGGTGTTGATTTTCTTTCCTTTGGGTATACATTCAACAACAGGGGTTTGCTGGGTCATGCAGTAGTTCTATTTTTAACTTTTTGAGAAACGTCCATATACTTTTCCATAATGGCTGTACCAATTCAACAAAAACTTTAAAAAATTATTTTAAAATGATCAATGAACTAAAAAAGAACACAGACAACTAAAGGAAATTGCAGAAATAATACATAAATAATATTAAGAAATCAATAGGGAAATATAAATTCTAAAAATAAACCAAACAAAAGTTCTGGAGTTGAAAAATACAGTAATGGAAATGAAAAATTCACTAGAAGAGTTCGACAGCAGCCTTGAATAGGCTAAAGAAAGAATCAGCAAACTTGAGAACACATCATTTGAAATTAAGTCTGAGCAGTGAAAAGAAAAATAGAATGAAAAAAAGTGAACAGAGCTGAAGAGTCTTGTGGGACACCATGGAAGAGCCAATGTGCACATGACAAGAGTCTGAGAAAGAGAAAAGAGATAAGGAGAGTAAAGAATATTATTAGAAGAAATAATGGTTAAAAACATTGTGTATTTGATTAAAGACAGAGATTTACACATTCAAGAATCTTAAGAACCCCAAGTGTAATAAACTGAGAGATGTTCACAGCAGGACACATTATAATCAAACTGTCAAAAACCAAAACCAAAGAATCTTTTAAGCAGTAAGAGGGAAGCAAGCAACCTGTCACTTACAAAGAATCCCCAATAAGATTGACCGCCAGTTTCTCATCAAGAACTGTGAATGCCAGAAGGCAGTGGGATGACATTTTATTGCCAAAAAAAGAAAACGGTCAACCAAGATTTTTACATCTGGCAAAAACCATTCTTCAAAATGAAAGAGATCAACTCATTCCCAAGAAAACAAAAATTGAGGGAGTTCATTTCCACTACACTGCCCTACAAGAAACACTAAATGGAATCCTTCAGGTTGAAATGCAAGGACACTAGATAGCAACTCAAATCATATGGAGAAATAAAGATCTTCAGTAAGGTAAATACATGAGCACACATAAAATCAAATATTACTGTATTTTTTGTTTGTTTTGAACTTTTTGTTTCTTATTGGATTTAAAAAACAAATGCACAAGAAATTATTGCAAATATATATTATCAGGAATATAATGTATAAAGTTGCATTTTTTGACAACATCATACATAAAGGAATAGTGAAGACGTGTAGGAAAAGAGTTTATTTTATGCTTTGAAGTTAAGTGGCTATCAATTCAAAATAGATTGTTTTAAATTTAGGATGTTAAATGTAATCCCATGATAACTACAAAAAAACCCTTAAAATTATTAATATATGAAAATGGGAAAGAGTCAAAATGTTTTGCTACAAAAATAAAATGAACACAAAAAAAGTCAGTAATGGAGAAAATGAAAGACAAAAGATATAGGAAATATGGAAAACAAATAGCAAAATGGAAGAAGTATGCAAGTAAGTCCTTCCTTTACAGTAAGTACTTTAAATGATAATAGATTAGATCCTCTAATCTAAAGAAAAACGTTGCCTGAATGGATAAAAACACATGATCCAACTATATGTTGTCTATGAAAGGCTCTCTTTAGATACAAACATAAAGAGATTGAAAGTAAAAAGACAAAAAAGATTCCATGCGATTATTAATAGTAACCCAAAGAGAGAAGAGTGGGTGTACAAACATCGCATAGAATAGACTTTAAATAAAAAGTTGTTAAAAGATACATATATTGATAAAATGATTAATTCATCAAGAAGTTACATAAATTTTAAAAATATATGCATCAAATAACAGAGCCCCCCAAAACATGTGCAAACACTGACAAAATTAAAGGAAGAAATAATATAATGCTGGTTGAAGATGTCAATACACAATTTTCATTGATTGATAAAACATCTAGACAGAAGCTCAATAAAGAAATAGAGGGCTTAAGCAACACTATAAGCCAACTATACCTAACAGATATATGTAGAATACTCTACACAGCAACAGTAGAATACACATTCCTCTCATGTGCACATGGAACATTCTCCAGTACAGACCATATAATAAAACCACAAAACAAGTCTCAATAAATTTAAAGATTGAAATCATAGAAAGTGTCTTTTCTCTTTTATTCTTTTAAAAAAATTTTTAATTGAAACATTTATGGGGTACAATGTGATGTTTTTGATACATGTATATATTATGTAATAATCAAATCAAAGTAGTGTATCCATTACCTGAAACATGTATCATTTCTTTGTAGTGAGAACATTAAAAATGCTCTCTTCCAGCTATTTTGAAATATACATTATTAACTATAGTTACCATACTGTGTGATAGGACACTATGATTTATTCCTCCTATCTAATTTTAATTTTGTACTCATTGACCAATTTCTTTTTCTATGCCTCATCCCCCCTCCCCAATCTTTCCCAGTCTCTGGTAATGATCATTCTGTTCTCTACTTTTATAAGGTCAACATTTTATATTCCACAGATGAGTGAGATCAGGCTGTATTTGTCATTGTGCACCTGGTTTATTTTACTTAACGTAATGTCTTCCAGGTTGATCCATGTTGCAAATGACAGATTTCATGCTTTTTTATAACTGACAAGTGTTCCATTCTGTATATATACTACATCTTCTTTATCTATTCATTCACCAATGGATACTTAGGTTGATTCTTTTTATCTTGGCTATTGTGAATGGCTATTGTGAACTGCAGTAAACATAGCAGTGCAGTTTTTTTTGACAAGCTTATTTCCATTTTGTTGGATGTACACCCTACAGCAAGATTGCTGAATCCTATGGCACCTTCATTTTCAATTTTTTGAGGAACCTCCATATTGCTTTCCATAGTGGCTATACTAATTTACATGCCTATCAAGGGCGTTAGTGTCCCCTTTTCTCTATATCCTTGCTAAAATTTGTTATCTTTTATTTTTTTGGTAATGGCCATTCTAACTGGAGTAAGGTTATATTTCATTGTGGTTTTGATTTGCATTTCCATAATGATTAGTGGTATTGAGCATTTTTTTCATATACCCATTGGTCATTTGTATGCCTTCTTTTTGAGAAATGTCTATTAAGTTATTTTGCCCATTTTTAATAAGATTATTGTTTTTTTCTATTAAGTTGAGTTCCTTATAGATTTTGAATATTAACTACTTATAAGGTGAATAGTTTGCAAATATTTTTTCCCATTGTGCAGACTGTCTTTTCACTGTGTAGAACATTTCCTTTGCTGTGCAAAAGTGTTTTAGTTTGATATAACCTCATTTGTCCACTTTTGCTTTTGTTTCCTGTATTTTTGGAGTCATATCCAAAAAATTCTTGCCAAGTCCAATGTCATGAAGCATTTTTCTATTTTCTGCTAGTAGTTTTATAGCTTTGGGTCTTACATCTAAGCCTATAATCCATTTTGAGTAGATTTTTGTATGTGGTGAAAGATAGGAATCCAGTTTCATTCTTCCATATGTGGATATCCAATTTTCCAGCACCGTTTATTAAAGATATGGTCCTTTCTTCAATGTGTGATCTTTGTCAAAAAAGTAAGTTGGCCGTAGATGTGTGGATTTATTTCTGGGCTCTCTACTCTGTTCCAATGGTCTATGTGTCTGTTTTTATGCTAATATTGTGATGTTTTTGTTACCATAGCTTTGTACTATATTTTGAAGTCAAATAGTATGATGTCACCTGCTTTGTTTTTTTGCTCAAGATTGCTTTGGCTATTCAGGGTCTTTTGTGGTTCCATACAAATTATAGGATTTAAAAAAAATTCTGTGAAAAACGTCATTGGTATTTTGATAGAGATTGCATTAAATCTCTAGATAGGTTTGGGTATGGACACAGGATATGTTTCCATTTGTGTCCTTTTCGATTTCTTTTATCATCATTCTATAGTTTTTGGTGTTGAGTTTTTTCACCTTCTCAGATAGATTTATTCCTAGGTATGTTTGTGTGTGTGTGTGTGTGTGTGTGTGTGTGTGTGTGTGTGTGTGGGTGTGTGTGTGTGTGGCTGTTGTAAATGAGATTGTTTTCCTAATTTCTTTTTCAGATAGTTTACTGTTAGTGTATAAAAATGCTACTGAGTTTTGTATCTTGATTTTCTATCCTGCGACTTTACTAAATTTATTTATTAGTTCTAACAGTATTATGTGGACTCTTTAGATTATTCTATGTATATAATCATGCCATCTGCAAACAGGATAGTTTAACTTTTTCCTATCCAATTTGGATGCATTTTTTCCCTTACTCTTGGCTACTTAATTGCTCCGGCCAGGTCTTCCAGTAATATTTTGAATAGAAGTGGTGAAATTAGACATCCTTGTATTGTTCTAGATCTTAGTGGAAAAGCTTTCAACTTTTCCACATTCATTATGATGTTAGTTGTGATTTTGTCATATATGATCTTTATTGTGTTGAGTTACATACCTTATATACCTATTTGTTGAGAGTTTTTCTTAAAAGGGATGTTGAATTCTGTCAAGTTTTTTTTCTTCATCTATTAAAATGATCATATGGTTTTTGTCCTTTATTATTTTAATAGGATGTATCACATTTATTGATTTGTGTATGTTGACCATACTTTCATCCCTGTGATACATCCCACTTAAACATAATGGATGATCTTTTCAACGTACTGTTAAATTTGGTTTGCTCATGTTTTGTTGATAGTTTTTGCATCTATGTTCATCAGGGATATTGGCCTGTAGTTTTCTTTTTTGGTTGTTATTGTTGTATTTTTGCATGGTTTTGGTATTGGGGTAATGCTAGCATCATAAAATGAATTTGGAAGTATTCCTTCCTTTTCAGTTTTCTTGACTAGTCTGAGAAGAATTGGCATTACTTTCTTTAAATGTTTGGTAGAATTCAGTAGTGAAGCCAGGAGGTTCTTTTCTTTTCTTTGATGGGAGACTTTTTATTACTTATTCTTTCCTCATTGGTTATTAGTCTGTTCAGATTTTTTATTTCATTATTATTCAGTCTTGGATGATTTAATGTTTCCAGAATTTATTAATTTTTCTTGCTCATCAATTTGTTTGCACATATTATTCATAATACTGCCTTATGGTCTTTTGTATTTCTGTGGCACCAGTTGTAATGTTTCCTATGTCATTTCTGATTTTATTTGTTTGAGTCCTTTCTCTTTTTTCTTGGTCTAGCTAGAAGTATATCAATTTTGGTTATCTTTACAAGAAACTTATTTTTATTAATCTTCTGTATTTTTAAGTCTCTATTTCATTCATTTCTGCTCTGATCTTTTGTATTTCCCTTGTTCTATTAATTTTGAGTTTAGTTCTTGTTTTCCTAGTTTCTTGAGGTACATCATTAGGCTGTTTATTTGTAATCTTTTTAGTTTTATGACATTGTCATTATTTGCTACAGACATACCTCATTTCATTACACTTTGTTTGATTTCACTTCACAGATACTGTATTTTTTACAAATTAGAGGCTCGTGGCATTTCTGCATTAAGCAAGTCTGTTGGCACCATTTGTCCAGCAACCTGTGCTTAGTTTTTGTCTCTATGTGACATTTTGGTAATTCTCACAACATTTAAAAACTTTTCATTATTATTATACAGTGATGTGTGATCAGTGATCTTTGATGTTACTGCTGTAATTATTTAGGGGTATTAAAACCGCATCCATGTAAGATGGCAAACGTAATTAATGAAAGTTGTGGGTGTTCTGACTGCTCTGCTGACTGGCTATTTCGAGTCAGTAGGTTCCCCAATTTGTCTTCCTCTTCTCAGGTTTCCCTGCTCCCTGCAATGTAACAACATTAAAATAAGGCCAATTAATAACCCTATGATGGCTTCTAAGTGTTCAAGTGGAAGGAAAAGTTTCATATCTCTTTCTTTAAATCAGAATCTGGAAATGATTCCGCTTAGTGAAAACGGCACGTCGAAAGTTGAAATAGACCAAAAGCAGGCCTCTTGCACCAAACAGTCAAGTTGTGAATGCAAATGAAACATTTTTGAAGAAAATTAAAAGTGCTCTTCTAGTGAACACATGAATGCTAACCAAGTGAAACACCCTTATTTATGATGTGGAGAGAGTTTTAGTGGTCTGGATAGAAGATCAAATTACCCACGACATTCCCTTAAGACAAAGCCTATTCCAGAGGAATGACCCAACTCCCTTTAATTCTGTGAGGACTGAGAGAGGTGAGGAAGCTCTGAAGAAAAGTTTGAAGCTACCAGAGGTTGTCTCCTGCAGTTTACAGAGAAGAACCATCGTCATAACATAAAAGTGCAAAGTGAAGCAGCAAGTGCTGATGTAGAAGCTACGGCAAGTTATCCAGGAGATCTAGCTGAGATCATTGATAAAGGTAGATACCCCGACAATGGATTTGTGATGTTGACAGAACAACTCTTCTCTTGGAAGGAGATGTCACCTGGGAGTTTATAGCTTGAGAGAAGTCAAAGGCTGCCTTCAAAACTTCAAAGGACAGGCTGACTGTCTTGTTAGGGGCTAATGTTTCTGATAATTTTAAGTTAAAGCCAATTTTCATTTACTATTCTAGAAATCCTAGAGCCCTTAAGTATTTTGGTAAATCTACTCTGCCCGTCCTCTATAAATGAAACGACAAAGCCTGAATGACAGCACATCTGTTTATACCATGCCTTACTGACTATTTTAAGCCCACTGTTGAGACCTACTGCTCAGAAAAAAAAGATTCCTTTCAAAATATTACTGCTCATTGACAATGCACCTGATCACCCAAGAGCTCTGATGGAGATGCACAAAGAGATTCACGTTATTTTCATGCTGTTAATACAATATCCATTTTGCAGCCCATGGATCAAAGGGTAATTTTGACTGTCAAGTCTTGGTATCTAAGAAAGCCATTTAATAAGGCTATAGCTGCGTTGGATAGTGATTCCTCTGATGGATCTAGGCAAAGTAAATTGAAAACTATCTTGAAAGAATTCACCATTTCAGATGCCATTACGATTTGTGATTCATAGGAAAAGATAAAAATATCAACACTAACAAGAGTTTGGATTAAGTTGATTGCAATCCTCCTGGATGACTTTGAAGAGCAGTTCAAGAATTCAGTGCAGGAAGTGACTGTAATATGTGGTGGAAATAGCAAGATGGCTAGAATCAGAAGTGAAGCCTGAAGATGTCTTTGAGTTGGTGTGGTCTCATAAAACTTGAACAGACGAGTTGCTGCTTATGCGTGATCAAAGAGAGTGGTTTCTTGAGACGGAAACTGCTTCCAGTGAAGATGCTGTGAACATTGTTGAAATCACAACAAAGGATTTAGAATATTACATAAACTTAGTTGATAACACAGCAACAGGGTTTGAGAAGATTTACTCTAATTTTGAAAGTTATACTGTGGGTAAAATGTTCTCAAACAGCATTGCATGCAGCAGAGAAATATTTTGTGAAAGCAAGAGTCAATTGATGTGGCAAACTTCACTGTTGTCCTGCCTGAAGAAGTTGCCACAGCCACCATAACTTTCAGCAACAGCCACCCTGATCAGTCAGCAGCCATCAACATTGAGGCACGACCTTCCATGGGCAAAAAGATTATGACTCGCTGAAGGCTCAGATGATCATTAGTATTATTTAGCAATTAAGTATTTTAGTTAAGACATGCACATTATTGTTTTAGACATAATGCTATTGCACACTTAATAAACTACAGTATAATATAAACATAACTTTTATATGCACTGAAAAAGCAAAAATATCGTGTGATTCACTTCATCATGACACTTACTTCACTGCAGTGGTCTGAACCAGACTCACAACGTCTCTGAGGTGTGCCTGTACTGTATGATTCCAGGTACACGAGTCTCTACAAAAGTCATTCTAAAGGGTAATGAGAAAATGCAGTCCAGTGGTTGCTTGGGGCTGGGAAGGGGCACAGGGAGATTTATTTAGGGGTAATAAAAACGTCTTAAGTCTTAGATATGGTGGTGGTTACATAGATGTCTCAGAACCCATTAAACTATACTCATAGTAAATGCATTTTATTTTATATAAATTATGGTTAATAATGTCAATTAAAATTAAATAAAACTATTTAATGAATAAGAATGAAATGTATAATTTTGCATATCAAAATAAGGAAAAAGGAAACAAATGAAACTGAGTCATTTCAATAAAGGGCAGATAAAAAACGTTACTATGAGAATACAGCTTGGATTTGAACAGATCTGCTCCAAACTCATGTCTGCCACTTCCTAACTTGGATCAATTGTGTAATAGATCTGACTCAGTTTTCTTATCTGCTCTTACAGATTTAGTAATTACACCAACCTCAAAGTGCTGATTTAAAGATCAAATGAACATAAAATACTTAACATTGGGTATGATATAAAGAAAGTATTCAATAAATCCTAAACATTTTTACTAGTAACACAAAATTGAGAATAATAATATCACTTAAGTAGGTTTCCTTTTAATTCTCTCATAGCACCATGGTAATGTTCTCCCTGGCATTTAACTCCGCTGCCTCCACTCTGCATTTCTTTGAATGTTAATTTGCTTGATTTCTCAGTCCTTCCCTGCAACGTGTGCCTGCTTTGGCCACTGTTGCACCCGGCACTAGCACCGCCCTGCGTGGTGGGTACTCATTGTTCCTTTGTTGAACGATTGAGGATGTTCTAGGAGCACAGAGAAAGGAATCCACTTTCTTCCTCTCTCTGGGGAACTTCCCATTTTCAGTCTCTCTCAAGCCTACTTACTCTCAATCCTGCTGCGGAATGAAAGACCTCATCCCATAGAAATCAATTTTGGGTTTTGAGAACACAAGCCCTGGGGTTTCTGGGGGATAAAAGAGCCTTTTCTTGTAGTCTCGAGCCTAGGCTGGGTGTCCAGAAGACCCTTGATGTGGAGGGCAGGTGAAGGCTGCCTGGCGCAGCAGGAAGAGTTTGAGGATATTATTGGGTTGTGCAGACCCTGCTACAGGTGTCAGCCTCCTTCTTTCCCTGCATGTCGCTTGAACTCCTGGCTTCTGCCTTCCTGCTCGGATACACGTTATTCATGAAATCTCCCTTAAGCCTTTCTTTGAACTATTCATAGTGCATATTCCTGCTAAGAACTTATATTAATAAATGTGACATATGGAAGTCCTTATAAATTTGGATCACTCTCTATAAACTCCACTTTTGTTGCCTTGGTGAACAAACTGTCTGGGGGTGGTTACAAATGTAGCCTCACATCATGCAGCTACATGGGAACACAGCCAGGGCAGGACCCAGATCCCCGAACGCACCGGGCACTTTCAACTGTCGTGAGAAGCGTTCCTTTTGCCTCTGAATCCTCACCCCTGCCTGTATTAAATGGCAACTGTGAAGGTTGTATGCCCTGGGATAGGGCCAAATTCAGTATTTTTATCTCCCAATATTGATGCTGTCCTCAGCGCTTACCCTGTGGATGTTATGTACCTAACATGTTTCCTAAATATTGATGCCGGTGTGCAAGAACGATGGCCCCGTTTTGCTCCCGTTGGCAAATATGCTTTTGAGGGGGCGCTTTTGATTTGCTTTTTAAGTTTGTCCCTCTCCAAAGGCATGTTCTGTTGCTCTGACAAATAAAATCTCGTTTTAAAAGGAATTAACATGTAGGTAAATTTCATTTGTCTGTCTTCCAAAAGGAGCAGCGTGGTTACGCCCGTAGATGTGTGCCCTGATTAATCATCACCTCATCTTCTCCTGAGTCCCCGACACCCACCCACAGCAGCCTTGGCTCTCACAGAAGCCAATGTGATTGAGGGGAATTAGCTTTTATTACACTTGGACCAAACAGAACAGATTTGAAAGGGTAATTGAAGTTCGTGGAAAGCAGAACTGTGTATTTTTTTCCTCTTCTCCAGAGATTATCCAATAAAATGGATTTTTGTTCTGCACAATAAGTGGGAATTGGGAGGTCGACAGCCTCTGTCACTGCTGTCCTCTCCACCTGGTGTCCAAAGGGCCGGATCACCTGAGCAAGGAATAATTAAGACCCTCAGGAAGGGGCAGGCGTCAGGAGCAGCAATGGGATCAGCGAGCTCTGTAATTCGGGAGGCCATCAAAATAAACGGTGCTTTTATTTAAATGTGCTAAATTACCCTAACAAGCTGTTTTTCAATTTCAGCTGCACTCGAAATTTTATCTTCTTAACTCCATCCCAGGTGTTGTGTTCTGCCACTGGAATGAAATATTAGCAATAGAAGCACCATTCTAGTTAGTCTCCATTCAACCCCAAACTTTAATAGAAATAACCTGTCGGCTTTGATTGAGTGTGATATCACTATAGAAGTCTTGCATTTAAACTGGGGGATAGAGAAAATTGCATAGTGTGTGAAGCCAGTTTGACTAAAATGGAAATTTCACCTCTGTCCCATCTGGCTTTCAAAAGGCCACTTCTAACACTTTCACAAAGTAATTTACCGTCACAGCAAAAAATAAAAAATAGAAACTGAAAATGCAAAAAACCCCAAACTAAACCAAACCGAACAAAGCCTGTGTCTCCTTTGCAGGGTCTGAGTTCCTGTCTGGCTGTTTCTGCAGGTTTCTCAAGGGAGAGGCCACCCCCAGACTTGCCTGCCAGGCTTGGCCCCCTTTGTTATTAAGCACGCCCTGTTTACTTGGATTTTAAATCTTTTAAAAGAAGAAAAAAAGCATTCCCAAATAGAAACTCCCAAATCATCTGTTAGATAGTTGAATTAAAATGCATTCCACATGGGCTGCAAGACTTTGAGGGCAGAGGATATGGTGTTTGCCACGGGCGTGTACCAAAACAGGCAAGAGACGTGGATTCCTGGGCGGCGTATGGGCCATAGCCCAGTTCTCCCTGCGGTTCCAAGGGTCCATTTCGCATCTGGGGCTGGAGATCTTGCCACAGGTTCCTCAGGGAAACTCCTAGAACTGAGCCCATACATCTTAGAGGGAGATGCCACTTTGGTGACAGTCCTGCATGAGTAGTAGTGAATGTCGGTGCTCTGATGTGTGTGCAGCGGGCCTGACAATCCAAACAGGAGAAATGGGGCCATTCTGATCGTTCCCCAGAAGGATGTTTTAAAAAGACACTTAGTCCGTTGTCTGCCTGAACACTCTGTTCCAACGTCCGTTAAAAATGCATGTGGGTTCCGACGGAGAATGTAGACATGGCGCTAGAGACGCGCTTCAGAAACAGGCTCTGCTGCCTCTCGAAAGTAAAGCGTTTTCCAGACTAGCTAACCAGAGCATAGGAGAAAAGAAATCCCTGTGTTTGGAAGGGAAAAGTGAGGTCATGGATTCCAGGTGGACAATTTCTTTTAAGAAACTGGCTTGGTCAGTAAAAGAAAGCAGAGGCCGTATCTATACGCAGTTGTCTTTGGGTGATCAGACACAGGTGTGCACACACATGCACACACAAGCACACACGCACACACCTTGGTCATCTTTACCTCTTTTTACCTTCCAAAGCAAATTATGGACCACAAGGAACAAAATACAGACTCCTGGAGCGTTAGTCTCTCAAGCCTCCAGGTCTGGACATTATTTCAGTGTATCTTTATCAAAATAGACAGACAGACAGACAGATCGGCTGACTAATTTGAAAGCCAGTATTTTTATATATCCATTTATAGTTGAGAAACTGGTGCTCTAATGTTAGGAAGGTAAACAACTTGGCCAAGGTCAACCAGCTGCCGAGCGATGGAGCTGGGGTGCCACCCGGTTTCTCTCACTGCACACTCCGCACTGTGCGCCGTGGCCGGGCTGCCCTCCTCCCTCGGCCCTCCCCTTCCCACGGTGCCCTTCCCGTTTCCCACGGAGGGCCCTCTGGTTTAGCCAAGAGTTCTACACAGAGTCACAACATCCTACCGTTTTAACTTTCAGGATATTCTCTCACCATTTTCCATCTCCCTGTCAAAACGCACATGCCCAAAGTGCCACTCGGACAGGCCATGCTCTCCAACTTCCAATGTCTGATGTAAATTTTGTGTTGGACCATCTGAACTAAAGTGCTGTTGGCTGATAACAGCATAATGTGTCACAACTATTTCCTAAATTCATTTTCCAAAACACTCCTGTAACTACTCCATTCGGATACAGCTGTTGATTTCTCCACTTCCCCCTACTTCATTAGTTCTTGGGATAAAGTTCATGTTTCTGATTTCTTCTTATCCTGTGAATAATGTTTTCCTACCAGCATGTATTCCCGTTTAGCCTTCCGTACCCACCTCTCTGCTGTGTCAGTGCTACCCTCCGTGTCTGTGCGTGGGTGGAAAACTGTGCGTATCTCACAGATACGCTCAACCTTTTCAAAAGCCATTAGCCATCCAAAACAAAGCATACAATGGGATGTTTTTCAGTCTTACAAGAGAAGGAAATCCTATTATTCACAAACACACAGACGGACCTGAAAGACACAGCGCGCAAACGAGATAAGCCAGGCACAGAAAGACAGATGCTGCGTGACCTCACTCACTGGGGGGTCTTAATGTCACAGTCACAGAAGCAAAGAGTAGGACCGTGGATACTGGGGCTGGGGTGGAAATGGGGGTTGTTCAGCAGGTACAATGTGTCAGCTATGCGAGATGAATTGGTTCTAGAGATCTGTCCTGCCACACAGAGCCTGCAGCCAGCAATAGCGTATGTTGTGGTTCAAAGTTTGTTGAGGGTAGACCTCGTGTGAAATGTTTTTACCACAAAACAAACAAACAAAAATTTCATATGTTCTTTCATCTAATTCTTACAAAACCTAACGTTGTACGAGTTATGATGTCTCACTTTCCATGTGACAATATCAATAATTTAAGAGGTTGCTGAAGGGCAGATTCACCATGAAGCTTAAACTTTGGAGCTCTTCACTCTTGTGAGCTCCCGCAGCCACTGGGAGCTGCTGAGAGTTGCGGAGTGTCTGAGGTGTGGCCGGGAAGCCGGCTGCTGTCAGGAAGCACTTCTGTGTGAGCACTTCCAGTACCTTAGAGAAAAAGGGTTCAGAATGTCCAAACCCCAGTAATTTGTTGTGATTTCCATTTTCATTCTTAAAAAAAAATCCCATTCATACTTTATTTTATATTTGTATTCTTTTTACTTAAAGATGGAGCACCAACACAGAATAAGCCTTAAGCCCACAAAAGTGGGTTCCAATTCGAGTTATTGGCCTTGCCCCCAACAGTGGGAGAAGCGGGCCTTGGACACAGTCCGTACCATTCCAGGTCCCGACGTCCTTGCCGTGCACCAGATGCTGACCCTGCAGTGGCCTCTGCCAAGGCCCAGGGAGCACTGCCTCCTCCCTGAAGTCTTCCCAAGGCAAAAACAGCATCTCTTCCTGTTCCTTGGGATCACACACGGCACTTTTTGAGGCTTTTGATTTAAAAAAGCATACTGTTTTTACAGCAACTGTACAGCACAGTCCTTTGCTACTCTGTTCTCCAGTCGTGGTCTCATTTCTCCAGCTAACCTGGAAGAGCTGCTGGGCTGAGGAACCTGCCCTAACTTCACCTTTCGGAAAACAGTTGCCATGGCAGGAACTTAGCAAATTGCAGCTGAGCCTCTCAGAGGGTGGCAAGCCTTTGTTCTCACCAGGTACCCCTCTGGGGATTTTCACAGGCCTTTGTTTTAAAATTGTAAGGAGAGTTTGTGATCTGAGATGACAGGGAGAACCTAAGATAGTAGAGGGCAAACTCATCTGTGTGTGAATTCATACTTCATACTCCAAGCAGAAGCTGCTCCCAGCTCTGACCATTCATTCATTCATTCATTCAACAGATATGTTCCAAGCATTCACTTAGATTCTGGAGACAAAACTGACATAGATTTCCTCCTGCCCTCAAGGAGCCAAGCAAAGAAAGTCTAGAATTTCCTACTATCGATAATGTTTCTGTAAACATTTTAGTGTTATGGATTATTTTGTACTGATCCACAAGATGAAGCTTATCGCAGATAAGTGGGGCAATTATTTTTCCTTGGCAAGGTACACTTGCTTTATGGAATAAATTTGTTCCAGAAAATTTGTCTATAGAGTAAGTCTTGCTTTTTTTCTAGTAACCTTCCATATAAAATCTGACACATTTTCTGATTGAAAAAGTCCTTTGATGTAAGTCGCCAACTTTCAGGGTGCGCAGCGTCAGTGGCAAAGGAGAGAAAGGCCGGAGGGGAAGGAGCGGAACGGCGCATCTGGCTTGTGGGATCCAAATGGCAGGTCGCTCACCTTGGCAATCTTTGGGGAACTTTCTCAGTTCAGAATCTGCTTTTTCATGGGAACAATTCATTTTTCTATTCTTCTTCGTCTTTTTTTCTCTGACCAGGAATTTCTAACCCTCTAATTTATTCTTTTCCCATTTATCTGCGGGACATAGAGCTTGGACTATAGAATCATCTTAACGGTTGCCAGATGATGGCCTGGCAGCATGGCTAGAACGATATTTAATGAATGGAAGACTTTTTATTCTTTATAAAAAGTAAGTTTGAAATTTGGACGATTAAAATGCTTGCTGGAACAATCCCCACTGGTAGCTCCCGTTCCTATGCTGCTGTTATGGAGGATGGCGGCCAAGCCAGGTTGCACTCCCTTCCGGGGCAGGCTCCAGGCCTCCCATTTCTTTAGTGTTTCCATAGCACTTGGTTCTGCGCTGCACACAGAGTGCATGACTAGGCTTGTATTGATTCCTACTGACAGCTAAGGACACACCTGGCCCCGCCACCTCTCGCACTTACCGACGTCGCTGTGTTGCTCCCATGTCTTAGAGGGAGCTCACTGAAGATGGGGCCAGTCCCAGTCCTCCCTGCAGCATCCGCACTCAGCACTGCACCGGGCGTTTGGTGGAGGCCAGCGAATGTAGGGTGGATGAGTGAGTCAATTCCCGCTCATCTTGATTTTCGTGACTGCTTGATTTTAAAGTTCCAGCTGAAACTACGTGTGTCAGTGATGGCCAGCTTTGCTCTCCTGGAGCTCGTAAGCTGTTGGCCCCTGTAGTTTGTGTGAAAGGCCTGGGCTTTGCTCCCTGCAGATCCTGTGGCTGTTCCTGTCCCCTCCCTGTGGTCTCTGGCCTGCCATGGGACAGAGGCAGCAGCACTGTGCCCGGCTGTCACGGGGCCCTGCTGTCTTCCCACAGACCTGGGAAGCTGCTCTTTTCTGTGTGCTGTATCCCACACATGTCCTCATGAAAAAGACATCCTTGGTTTATACCGACACTCTCCCGTCTCAGAAATATGGCCCCTGAGCCGGGGTGAGCTGGTGACACAGAGGCTTGGGGGCCCCTCCACTGCTCTCCCTGGCTTTCAGGTGCTCCTGTGCTCAAGTCACCTCTGCCCCAAGGCCACTTTCTGTTGTATAAAATGATGTCTAAAGACCATAGGAGACCTGTTCCTCTGACAGATCCTGGTTCTTAATCCTGGATTCAGCTCATCTGGCACAAAGTTTTTGCAGCGACAGCCCACCGGGAATGAAGTAAAGGGGTTCACATGCAAAACAGGTGACGATATGGAGAGAAAATTAGCCCACATGTGCTGCTCTGGTGCGTGGTGGGTGAGGCAGCGGTGTCTCCAGAGAGGGAGAGACGGCAGGGCAGGATCAGGACATCAGGTCCCGGGACCGGCAGCCCCTGGTGGCCCCAGCCTGTCCATTCTCCAACTGTGTGAACTTGGGCACATATCTTAACGATCTGAGCCTTTGACGCCTCACTTAAAAATGAGGATAATGATACTCAGCTCCTCACATTGCGAGGACTGGAAGGGAAGCACATGGCACCTGGCATGTCACACTGGCCTGCACCGTCACACCTCTGTGCTCCTGTGGAGAGACCTGGTAGTCCAGTGAGTGGCATAAAGCAATGTGATACCCGAGTCTTACTAGTTAAGATTAAATAAAATGTTAAAAAAGATAGTAGATAACTTATCTGCTTTAAGACTCCACTGAAGTAAACGCAGGAAAGCGTTTCCCCCAACAAGGGAGAGGTCTAATGTGCCAACTTACTAGTGAAATCTGAGCGAGGTTTCAGAGAGCTCCTGCCATCACTCCTCACTCCAAAAGCCATTAGAAAATCATTCTTCAGTGTTGTTTTAATTAGCATTTGGGCCTTCCTTGGCAGCAAGAGGCCTCCCGGGGTCGCTGCGTTATTCCCGGCAAGGTGTGTGTTTGCAACCCGCGCCCTGCGCCGTGGCCTGCTCAGTGAGGCCTCAGCCCCGCGAGGGTGCTCCAGGGCGCCCCCGGGCCATCATGAGTGCTGAGACTTCCTGGGCGCTAATTCATGACTCCCCTGTAAAGGGGAGGGGAGCGGATCTGCACAGATATGGTAAGACACCTTGGGAAACTCCATCAGAAGACATCAGAAGATTCTATTTCAAGGGCGCTAGGACTAAGAAAGATACACTTCTGCACTTTATGGCACATAATTCTGTGCTTTACATTTTTAGGACCATGGAATGATTTTGCCCTCTTAGAAATCCATCACGTTTCGTCATTTATATTCTGTTTAAGGAGAGTGAAGAATCCTCTAAATGCCATAAAAGTTGCTCCATGTTAGCTGAGTTTCACCTAGAATGATTTATGTTCTATCTTTCTTCGAGTAGCGTTTGTTTTTAATTGCTGGCCCTGCCATGTACCTCACTGAGCATCCACAAAAAATAAAAAGGAAAGCTAAGAGGGATCGATTGTTTCTGGGCTTGGTTCTGTCAGGCTCGGTGCTGGACAAAATAGGAGAATAGCCCATGTCGGAAAGTTCGAGTCGTCATCGCTAACAACTGTGAAGAGCTGCATTCTGTTGTGAGAGAGAGCTGAGGGTTAGTACAACAGAGAGGGAGAAAGATGAGGCTAGAGAGAGAAAAATAAATGGAAATATGTTTTCCTAGTGGCAAAGCTTCTGTCTCTCTTGGGAAAGACATTTAAATTATTTCCTCTATACCTTACATAAAATAAGAAATATTTTAATGATTATTAAAAGTAATATATGAGGTTGTTTAAATGCCAGGTAAAGGATATAGCTCCTCTTAAACTAATCATGATGATGTAAATGTCACCAGTGTACAATGATGTCAAAAGCACTCCAGCAGGATGAGAGGGCAGGGCTGTAGGGCTTGGCTACGTGTCCGCAGACACCATATCAGAGTGGAGCATGTGGAAATTTAAAGCCAAAGAACCTTCGTAACTTCTTAGCTTGGTCCTGTTGGAAGAAGAAACCAACCGTAGGACTTGAGTGTCCCTATACCCTCTAGCTGGGCAAACCCATAATGCAAAGCACTGACTGCTCTCTACCTGGGCCTTTTCTCAGGATTATGCTTTCAAGGAGCAACTTGAGGGATGACTTAATGTCTCTATTAGAGACCAAGAGGAGGTTTGCTTACTGCTTGCTATAAAACAGTGGATTCCCTAAGCCCGGTGTTCTCCAGCTGTACACAAACCCACTGCATGCTCAGCTTCCATGTGAGCCATGGTGGGACTTAGGGGCAAAGGAGAACAATGCAAATTGTGCTGCTTGCTGTGCCGTAAATTAATGAAGTCCTTGGTCTCTGACCCAGGAGTCTTGTGTCTTTTGCCAGCATCCATGAAACAGGAATAGACTAATTTATTAGCTTGTAAGTTGGGCAAAATTAAATCCCAGACCTGTTGATGTCCTGGGTCAAATTATTTCATTCATCCAGTTCTTGGTTTGCTCATGTGTAGACACAGACAATGGTAGTGTGGCGTAAGGATTGGTATTAGCATTTGATATATTCCTAAATGTTAAGGACCTGGCCCAATTCCTGCTGAGTCCTTGGATCCTTTCCAAGGCCCCAAGCTGTGTGGATATTGCTGAACCATTGCTACAGCATGGTCAGAACCACAGCACTTAACAAAACATTGATTTCTTGTTTTTCTCATGCATCAGTTGCACCTGCTATTGGGCACTAGATAGCACGGGAATGGGTCTGCTTTGTAGGTGTCTCTTGCGACTCTGTGGTTAGCACAGCAGCACCAAGACCCTGAGCACCCAAAAGCAAGTATTTGAGCACTGCTTGATGAGCACATACCTCAGCCCTTCAGGTAAGACACTTCTTCCACACCTTGTCAGTAACAGAGTTGATACAATAAAACATGTTCACTTGCCTCATTGGATTTTCTTGAGAGACAATGACATAATTAATATATTTGTAAAATTATGAATATTTGAAATCATAAAGTAATAATAACTCACATTTACTTCGTGTACCTCTGTGTGTACTAGCTACTAAATTCATGTCTTTCATGTTGGCCTCCCAATAACTTAAAAAAATTTTTTTTATTATTTTACAGATGAAAAAACCAAATCTCAGCAAGGTCGAGTAAGTTTCCTAAAGTCTCATGGCTGCTAAGTGAAATAGATAGGGTATGAGCCCCGGGCAATCTGACTCAGGATTTGTGCTGTTTGATGTAGTAGCCACTAGCCACAAGTGGCTATTTAAATTAAAATTAATTAAAATTACATAAAGTAAAAAATTCAGTTCCTCAGTTGCACTTACGTAATGAGTGGCTGGTGGCTACCATCTTGACCATATGGGACAGTGCAGATTAGAACGCTGCCATCATCCGCTAGGCAGCCCCAGAGCCTGCTCTATTTGGCCTGTGATACACAGCAACAACCTTCCTCATCCCCTTCTACACTTACTGCTGTGCAACATCATAATTTTATCAGCACACATCAATCCCTGCTCCAGGCCGGGTGCGGTGGCTCACGCCTGTAATCCTAGCACTCTGGGAGGCCGAGGCAGGCAGATTGTTTGAGCTCAGGTCGAAACCAGCCTGAGCAAGAGCGAGACCCCGTCTCTATTAAAAAAATAGAAAGAAATTAATCAGACAACTAAAAATATATAGAAAAAAATTAGCCGGGCATGGTGGCACGTGCCTGTAGTCCCAGCTACCTGGGAGACTGAGGCAGAAGGATTGCTTGAGCCCAGGAGTTTGAGGTTGCTGTGAGCTAAGCTGATGCCACGGCACTCTAGCCCGGGTAACACGGTGAGACTCTGTCTCAAAAAAAAAAAAAAAATCCCTGCTCCAGCCCACTCCAAGTGTATTTCCTATACTCCTCTGCCTGTGGCCTCCTTCTGTTTCAATTCAATCCCCTTTTGCTCTGTTTGTCAACCCCACAACCATGCCCCTCCACCCTTATCAGGTGGCAGACCCCTGACCTGGTTTTCTGTTTCCTGACGTTGTCCCCTCAGGTGGGATGTTTCACTAGAGCTGGATCTTCATCCTGACACTGAGCTCCCAGCTAAACTGAAATTAACCACCTCTGACTACACATTGTGCTAAGTTCTGAACATATATTATCTCATTTATTCATCAGAAAAAAGTCTAGAAGGTGGTTAACAATATTACTGTTTCTGAAATGTAGAAACCGAGGCCGTGAGAAGCAAGAAACTGAAGTGCACTGCCATGTGAGGGCACAGAGTGCCCGGGAATGACAGAGCCAGGATTCACGTCCAGGGCGGCGGATGCCAACCTGTTGCTCTGGGTCCCCCTACAGTTACAGCTGCCCGTCCCCAGGCATGTGGCTGCTTCAGGCTGTTCTTGACCCTCAGCCTCATTCAGCTAAGCCATGGGGGCTCTAGAGCGGGTCTCCTGCCTCATTGTTTCCACACCGCACAAATAGAAAGCGGTGAGCACACTTACACAAAATTTGAAGCTCAACAAATGTTGGTGGAAGTGAATTATCATTCTTTTCATTAACTGCTTTCGTTAATAGAGATGAAATAAGGATGCTACAGAGATGAAAACAAATCTGACATCTTTGGATGAGAAAGCTGTCTCCTGGCTGAAATATTTACAAGCATGGGTGCTGCGTACTTCCTGTGGATTGAGTGAATGCCCAGTGAGAGACAAAGAAGAGGGATATCGCAGAAAGTCAGAAAAGCCAGAAAAGCAATCAGAGATAGAGAGCTGTCAGGACAACTTTATCAGCACGCGGGAGGACTGACTTGCGCACTGAACTAGGCATTCGGGCTCCTTAGCGAGGTCAGCCTTTGCTCCCTTTTTAACCCGGTTTCCCAACAGTGTGGCGTGGTTTAAGATCCACGTTGCCTGCGTGTCCTTACACATTTGGCACTTCTTGCTCACCTGTGTGTTTTTGCTCCTGTGTTTACCCTACTTGTGATGTTCTTACCTCCTGGTTAATTTCCAATTCTGCCTTAAGAGTTCTCTCCTGGAAGTCGTGTATAACCCCCACCAGCCTCGTAGCAACAACTCTCCTCTGTGCTACCCAGAGTCTAGGCTTACGTCTAAAACTGCACTTACCTGCTCTGTTTATGCTGCTATCTCCCCTCACCCATTAGCTGTTGCTGCTTAAGAAAGCACATCGAAACTTAGTGGCTTCAAGCAACACACATTTATTATTGATCACGAAGCTAAGGGTCACCCTGTGTGTCTGCTGATCCAGGCAGGCTTAGCTGGCCTCAGTGGGGCTCACTCATGTGTTGACTGTCAGTTTGTGTGTAAGCTGGGGTCTGGCTGATCTAGAGTGGCCTTACTGACATGACTATTGGTTGGGGGACAGGGGAACTGGGCTACATGAATCCTCAAAATTCAGCTGGCTGGCCCAGGCTTATTTACATGGCAGCTGGTGGAGTTCTAAGAACAACAGCAGAAGCACACAAGGCCTCTTCAGGCCTGGGCTTGGAGATGCCACGATGCCACCTCTCTCACATTACATCGGTCAAATAAAGACAGAAAACCAACCATACACAATAGGTGGGAGGTGGGATATGGGGGTTGCTGAAAGTCGTAGTGCACAGGGGTGATGACTGAGGCTGTCGTCACTAATGATCTACCACACTCTGGGCACCTTTGTCATCAGCAAGGCTAGAACTGAGTTTCACTCATCCCTCTATGCCCAGAACCTCTTTGTTAGGCCTTTGTGATTGTTTTATAATGGATGCTGATGAGTGGAAAATATTCAAGAAAACAGTCGAGGCAAGTGGAAATGGGGAGATGGAACAGGCCATGCATGTCGGTTGTCATGATGGAAAAAAGTTGCCCCAGATGAGGATCTCTGACTCTTGTACTGTAATGCCAAACCTGGGAATACAGCAACCTTCCTCTTCCCCCACATCCCATCTCCTGTTCACTGACATCACCCCGATCAACTCGCACACGAAGATATTTCCGAGGAAGAGTATATGGCTCAAAGGATACTCCTGTAAAATGCGCTCTCCTAATTACTGCATAGATTGTGCCACTAAGTCCATGTCTGTTCTCTCCAAAGGTTAACTGGGCCCAATAGGTCTGAAATCTGAGGGTCACATCCCCTCATGCAAATCTCTTCCTGGCTCACCCTCTGCTCTGCAGCTCTTACTTGAGATCAGAGCGTAGGGGTAAACCCCAAGAAAGAGGAAGTGGGAGGGATGGAAGGTAGAACTAAATAAGAAGGAGAAGTCACCCACAGGGTTAAAAACAAATATGCCCCTGTCAGGTCAACTTATAATCTATTAAATTCTTTCACACAAAGGTCCCCTCCAGGGGCCTCTGGGGACTCCGTTTTGTTCCTGACCCTCTGGTCGAGCTGATGCTTGGGAAGAGAGAGACAAGCGGGACAGCTGCCACTCTCAGAACAGTTTCCCAAAGTGCATTTTATGGAAGAATTAAGATCAAATGGGGGAAGGTGGAAGTTTTCATGGTCTTAAATGTTTGGGAAACTTTGAGACATACTGCAACTTACATCTTTATGGAGATTCACATTGCTTGCTGTTATTTCACCACTGAGAACCACTCGATGTAAAATCTACACATTTCTTTTGAAACACATTTTAGGAAACGGTGCTTCCATTTCCAGAGCATGTGAGGAAATGATATAGTTACCTATAAAACTGTCCCTAAAATATAGTGGTCTAACAACCATTTATTAGGCTCATAAGTTTTCTGGATCAGGACTTCAAACAGAGCAAACCTGCGGTGGCTCGTCTCTGCTCCCTGACACCTGGGGAAACAGAAAGACTCAAAGCTGGGGGCTGGAGTCATGCGCAGGTTCACTTACTTTCACGTCTGGTGGCCGGCACTGGCCGTGGCTAAGACTGCAGCTGCAGCTGCTCACCAGAATACCACACAGGGGCTCTCCACGCCTGTTGTTTCCCACCACCCGGTGGCTGAGATCCAGGAGCAGGCACCTGCCAAACAGCCCGGCTGGAACCACACCGCCTCTTGTGACGTAGACTCAGAGGTCATACTATCACTTCCGTCTTTCTGTTCATAAAGGGGGTCACAAAATCTGCTGATGTTCAAAGGCAGAGGAAATAGACTCTGCCTCTTCATGAGGAGTGGCAAGATTCTGCAAGAGCATATGCAACTGGAAACATTTCTGTGATTTTTTTTTTTGAAAAATACTATCTGCCATGCTAATTATGTGCAGGGGGCTGCATGGATATGGGCCTCATAAGATCAGAGAATTGGGATAGGAAAGCAGAGAGGGGATATGTCTAGAAATGGAGATTGGAGAACACAATGTTCTAGTTGGCCCATATAAACAATCACTGAAATACATTTTGCCGGTAGACTATATTGCCACATGGAACAGCCTAGCATTCAAGAGTTATGAAATCAGATGAATGAAAATATCTTTTACAGTCTCTACATAAGGATCCTTCTATGCTCATGCTTAAATGTTTCACCGTATTATGTTTCACTAGTAACTCACTTGGAAACACTTGGCAGAGACTGAAATTCAACTGATCACTGCAAGATAGCTGGAAAATTGGAGCTGCGCTGCATCTGCTGAGTTATGAAGAGACTGATAACCTGTGTATTGTATTTGATATAGGATGCTGAAGATTAAAATATAATGGCTTTAAAGATATTATATAAGCTTCTCCAGTCTGCAGCCACCTTTGAGACAAGCCCTCCAGCTTTTAAGAACTTCTCTTTCAGGTAGGTCTTGATGTTTCATGGATGATACATGCTCCCTGAAAGTCTAATATTACTGAGAAAACCATTGCCTGTGGCAGGTTTTATTCTCTCTCAGTCCATACTCTACAGTTCTGGGAACCGGCACTGCCATGCTGGACATCAAGGGCTCCCCTGGGCAGGGACCGTTCTGACCAGGGTCACTGATAATGAGTGGACCCAATGGAGCTTGTCAGCTAGCACAGGGGGAAAATGCATGTGTTCTCTTTGCTGTTGTGCTGTGTTGATGGGGTGGTCCCAAGGCAGTACTGCTTGTGTCCCGATCTTTGACAGTGTATTTAGTGAAACAGCATTCATGAAACTCCACAGGCATTCATCCGTGGAGCCGTATGGGGGACAAAGTCACCTGAGTAAAAATGCTGCACTTAAAAATCACTTTTCATGAACATCTACTGCAAAATGGAGTTGCCCAATTCCTTCAAGGGCTTCCTTTACAACTGAGAAACAGCAGACATAACACAATAACCCAGCATAGAAATTTGTTGAAATATAGAAAGAAGGTGGGGTGCATGGAAACCTCAGGATTTGAGGAATAAAACAGCAGTGAGTTCCCTGGGTTTTCTTATTGTTTCCCATATATTCCAGACAAGATGATGAAAAAGCCTCAAATTCAGACCACCAAGAAGCACAGAAAAAAAAAAAAGAAAATTTAAGCTGTAAGAAATACCTATTTCCTTCAGCCAAAGGACCAGAAAAGATGGTCTAACAGCAGAAGATATTTGTGGCAATACCTGCTTTACTCCAGTCAAACACCAATAGAAAATACATACTTCTCAGCCCTGGTAAATTAAGCAGGGCTGAACAGAAAATTGGTCTTCCATACTACCTTTCCCTTGGAAACAGGAGGCATGCTCTAGATTTTTTCCCAGACATTGTCAGTTTGGCTGAGTCGGGAGCTGGTTTTCTATCCCTCACCTGACAGAAGAAGGTGGCAGGGATGTGGTTCCCTTGCATCTGAAGTGTTGGTGAGGTTGAGCAGGAGACCTCCATTTCTCGCACCGTAAAGCAGGCAGTGACCTGACCATTCCACCCTGATAGCGTCACCTGGGTCCATCAGCGAGTGGAGCTCCCATTCCACTCAGCAGAATGAGACCTATTGGGGCCGTCTGGGAGGGGCTGGTTATCACTAGGCTTCACCCTCCCCACTTCTGTCCCATCCTGTCATCAGGGCCAACTGGGAAGCTGAAAATATACAATCACTCAGACCTCATGGAATACCTCAATAGGAGAACTGTCCAAAAAACAAAAAGATTAAATAGGATCCAGAGTTTCATAATATAATATCCAAAACATCCAGGATACAACTGATGATCACTTGGCATACCAAGAACCAAGAACATCATCGACAGAAAATCACCGAGATGAATCAGAGGTTGGAGTTATCTGAAAAGGATTTTAAGGAAACCATCATCAAACTGCTTCAACAAACAATTCAATTCTCTTGAAACAAATGGAGAATTAGAAAAATTGGCAAAAAAAAAAAAAATAAGTATAACCAATAGAAATTGTGGATCTAAAACATATGATAACTACTCAATAAAAAAAGAGTAAAAAAGGAAAAAGAACAACAAAAACCAAAGCTTGCTAGATGGGCTCAATAGTAGAGTGGAACTGACAGAGGATAAAACAATTGCCTCTGGGGGCAGATCAATAGACTTCCCACTCTGTACAACACAGAGAAGATAGTCTGATAAAAAAATGAACAGAGCCACAAGGACCTGTGGGAGAATAATAACAAAATCCAAGATTTGCAATTTTGAATTTAAAGAAGAAGAGGAAAAAGAGAGTGAGGCTTAACAAGTATTCAGAGAAATAATGGCAGAAAACTTTAAATTGGGCAAAAGACAAAAATCAAACTGCAAAAAGGATAAACCCAAGAAATCCAGGCCAAGGCACTTCATTATTAACTTTAGCTCCTAAAGCCAAAGAAAAAAATCTTGAAAGCAACAAGAGAGAAAAGATGCTTACTGACAGGGTTGACAACCTGAATGACAGTGGACTTTCCCCTGAAACAACGGAGGCCACAGGAAATGGAAGATTCTGTGAGTGCTGAAGTCAGGGACTGTCAACCAAGAATCACCTGCCCAGCAGAAACAAGTGCAGGAATGAATGGGAAATGCATTCATTCTCAGACAGAGGGAAGCCAAGAGAGTGTCTGGCTAGCACCTACCTGTAAAGAATTGCTAAACGATGTTCTCTAAACAAAAAGAAAATACTAACAAGTGAAGGCTCCTCACTCCAGAGAGAGGAACTTAGAAATGGGTGAGAATTGAGGTAAACATAATAGACTATCATGACTTTATTAAACCATATTGATGGTTGAAGCAAAAATTATAAAACCATTTTATGTGGTGTTCAATATATAAAAAGGAAATGTGAAAATTATGTATTTTTAAATGAAGAGGGAAAAGGAACTTAAAAGGAATTATGTTTTCTACACTTCGCTTGAAGGGGTAAAACACCAATACCAACAAAGGATAAGTTGTATGAGTATATTGTAATATCTCAAGCAACCAATAAGAAAATGATACAAAGTGATATACTGAAAAAGACTATAAGTAAATCAAATCAGTTCTCCAAAAACAAAATCAATAAAATTGATAAAGCCCTAACAAGACTGATGAAAGGAGAGATGACGTAATGCAACAATATTGGGAATGAGATAGGGAATATAGGAGCTAACGCTATAAATCCTGCAGCCCGGAAGGAGAGGACAGGGGCACTGTGAGTGACAGTCACACACAAATCTGACAACTTGGAAGAAATGGACTGGTTCCCTGAAAACCACAAAATACCAAACAATCAAATAAGATGAATTAGAAAAACCTGTACTTTAATTTTAATTATTAAAGAAATAAATTTGTGATTTAAAGACTCTCACAAAAGAAATTTCCAGGGCCATGCTTTTGCATTATAGAATTATACAATTCTATAAAACATTTAAGGAATTAACACCAATTTTATACTCTCTCTTCCAGAAAAAGAAGGGAACACTTCTCAACTCATTTAATGAAGTCAGTATCACCGTGATAACAAGGCCAGTGAAAGACAGTACAAATGAGAAAACTACAGACCAAATCTCTCTTAAACTTAGACCCAAAAGTCATCAGGAAATATTAGCAAATATCATGTTATATAAAAATTAGCATAAATTGGAATTATAAAGGCGAAACATAAAACTCTAAACCTTTAAACACAAAAATAGGACATTTTCAGGATCCGTAGTTAGACAGAGTCCTTAGGATACACCAAAAGTAAGGAAAACAAGAAAAACTTGATAAATTTAATCTTGTCAGAATTTAAAACTTTTACCCGAGGAAGCCCCTGTGAACAGGCTGAAAAGATAAGTTACAGATTGGCAGAAAGTATTTACAACCATTTATCTCACAAAGGACTGATATATGGAACATGAAACTCTCAGGCTTCAGCAGAAAAAACAAAACAAAAAAAACAACAGAAATAAGCCATTTCATTTAGAATAAGGATGAACGACATGAAACAACACTTTACAAAAGTGAATAAATAGATGTCAAACAGGTGCATGAAAACAGGCACATTAAACGTCATTAGCCAACAGGAAAATGCATATTAAAACCACAATGAGATATCATTACACACCTATCAGAATGGCTAAATTAAAAAAAAAATCGCCACACCAAATGCGGGCAAAAAGGCTGAGAAAGTGGGTCACTCATATATTGCCTGTGAGAATGTAAAATGGCACAGCCAATAGCTTCTGAAAACAGTTTGGCAATTTCTCATAAAACTAACCGTGCAGCGACCATATGACCCAACAACTGCGCTTTTGTTTGTCCATTCACAGAAATGAAAATTTATGTTCATACAAAAACGTGTGCATGAATGTTCTTAGCTACTTCATTCCTAATAGCTAAAAAACCAATCCAGATGACCTTCAATGACTGGATGGTTAAAACACAGCAGCGCACAGAACAAACTGTTGGTACACGTGACAGCCTTGATGAGTCTCCAGAGAGTGTCACTCTGAGCAGTGCAGAGTAAACGAGAGAGTGCCCGCAAGGCCAGCTCTTTCCACGATTTCATTTTATAAAGCAGAGGGCAACTTAGGTCTTGCAAGTATCAAGATTAGAAACTGACAAGTCTCCTGCTGAGATCAGGACTTTTTCTAACACGTGAAAACTTTTTCTTTTTAATAAAAACTAACTCTTTCCCCCCCTGGCAATTCTAATTAATAAAAGCCAATTCCAAAAGGTTATATATTATATGATTCAATTTCTATAATATTCTTGAAATGACAAATTATAGAAATGAAGAACAGATGAGTGGCTGCAGGGGTTACGGAGGAGTTGGTGGTTGAAAGGAAGTAGACATAGTCTCAAAAGGGCAGCATAAGTGATCCTAGTGGTGACAGAAATGCTTTATACTGACAGTATCAATGTCAATCTCCTGGTTGATATATCATAATTTTGCAAGATGTTACCACTAGGAAACAGGGTAATAATTATACAGGATTTTTCTTTATTTCCTACAGCTGCATGTATACCACAATTATCTCAAAATAAAAAGTCTAATTGAAAAACACACTTCTCTCCTGTCAATGATTGAGGCTTCACTAGGTCTCCTTGGGAGGCTTGCGCCTTCCTCGATTTGGTGCGCATCGTTCCTGAAGCAGCGTCTCAGTGCCTCTGCATGTCACCATCCGAGGAGCCTACCTAGGATTTGATATGTGCACCTTCTCCCTTCTCCCCAGGAGTGGCACAGTCTCAGCTGTCTGTGAGTTGGCCACTACGTGACCGAGCCATCTGTGGGCCAGACGTGCCTGCTACGGCCTGAACTCGGCAGCTAAGGCTGAGACCTGCTCGCACAAAACGCAAGGCATGGAGAGCGTCTGCAAGGCCCGATCCTTCAGCGCTTCCATTTTACAGAGCAGAGGGCAACGTGGATCCTTCTGGCATCAAGATTAGAACCTAACAGGTGTCGTACTGAGACCAGCACTTTTTTTAACATGTGAGAACTTTTTATATAATTTAACTGTTTTTCCACTAGCAATTTTAATTTTAAAAATGCTTGTTATTAATATCATTGCTCCCTCCCTGCTTTTGTACAAGATTTTTATCTTCCATTTACAATCCAAATGGTTCTACTGTTTCTCCCCACAGTAGCTTTACCCGTTCCTGTTAAGCAGCTGAATGGCATGTTGGTAAATGTTTAAAAACTGTCTCTCTGAACAAAAAAGAATGTATGTGTATGCATGTATACACATAAACATATATACACATGTACATATATTTGTACACATCCATTATAAATTATAAAGAATGTATATGGCACACGATTTACAAATAACAAAATATGCAATAGTTTGTATTGTAAATTCCACATAGCAAATCAATTCTCACAGAATGCTGTGTTGATTTTTGCTGAACTCACGTCTATATGGTTGCAATTGATGAACAAATGTATTTCCCACATGGTGCCAGTTGATACTTTGGTTTACATTCACATGTGTAAGACAAAAGTGAAAAAAACAAAGACATATTGAAACTTCCCTCATTTGTCAATGACCTCAGTAAATTCTTTGTGGATTCAGATATTGTCATTAAATACTGAAAGAACGTTTTCTAAATTTTTGTGCTGTATGCAATGGAACAGCTACAGATATAACATATTTTGAAGTTTAATCTGCATTGTCAACTTTTTTCCATTACTTTCTTTAGTCTAGAGAGGGCCCCACAAACTTATTGTGAAGTGTCAGAGAGCAAATAATTTAGGCTTTGCGGGCTAGACATTCTCTGTCACGTTACTCGGCGCTGCCGTTGTAGCGTGGAAGCAGCCACAGACAACACTGAATAAATGGGCCTGGCTGCAACCAGCTAAACTTCGTCTACACAAACACACGGCAGCTGGATCTGGCCAACAGGCCAGAGTATGTCAAGTCTTGTTCTAGACCAGAAGCAAGCGAACCTTCTGTAAAGGGTTGGATAGTAAGTACTTTAAGTTTTGTGGCTATATAAGATCCATGTAGTATATTCTTTATTTTTTGTTTATAACCCTTTGAAAATATAGAACTCATTCTCGGCTTGCAGGCTAGATTTGACCCTCTTGCCTTCATTTGGTGATCCCTGGTCTAGACAACTAGCAAAACAGTAGACCAAGCCTTGACTTACAGGATGTGCCTATTTCTCTGGTGTAAATATTCCCCTGGGTGATTAATGTGACACCCAGTTGGGAAGAGATGCATAGTAGAACACAGTAATACATATTTCTACTATATAAATACAGTACATATATATAATCTCAATGGCATAGAAAATAGATGCAGTAAAATCATTAGGAAATGATGAATTTTGAGTATCTGTTACTTTTGTTTAAAAATTATTTAATTATAATTACATTTAATATATTAAAAAATTTTATACTATATTAATAATTATAATTGAATTTAAACTTAATTCAATTTAAATTTTATTAATAAAAATATAAATAATAGAAATTGAATTGAATTTTTTTTTTTTTTTTTGATACACAGTCTTGCTCTGTTGCCTGGGCTAGACTGCTGTGGTGTCAGCCTAGCTCACAACAACCTCAAACTCCTGGGCTAAAGCCTTCCTCCTGCCTCAGCCTCCTGAGTAGCTAGGACTATAGGTGCATGCCTCCACGCCCAGCTAATTTTTTATATTTTAGTAGAGACGGTCTCACTCTTGCTCAGGCTGGTCTTGAACTCCTGACCTCAATTGATCCTCCTGCCTCAGCCTCCCAGAGTACTAGGATTACAGGCATGAGCCACCATGCCTGGCTGAATTAAATTTATTTTTTAAAACCACTTTATGGACATATATGACCAATATACCAAAAACCGTACATACTTAATGTCTACAACTTGAATCTAGAGACAAGCATAGAATTAAATTTAAATTTTATTATAATTATAAACTGGAGGTTGCCTGGCTGATAAATAAATTCTTACTACTGTAATGTCCACGGTCCTAGGACTAGGTCAGGTAGGGTATGCTGGGGCAGAGTTGAGGAATAGAGCATTAGGGCAGGGGGCCTGAGTCCCCAGGAACTGAGGTATTGATCCAATTATAGGGCTGGGGGGCCAGGGAAATTAGAGCAGCAATTATGTCCTGGTGAGCAGAGGGCAAGTGGTCTGGGGAAATGTTGGAAATGGGGAACACACCCATTGCTATGCAGCGACTCCCCAGCAGATGTTTGCAGGGACTGGGTGGGCATTGTCTGTAAGGCTCCTTACGTGGATCTGGTAGGGGTAGGAAGGGTTCAAGAAATACTAATTATTATTAATACAACAATATCATAATAATATATAATACAATTAATGCACAGAAAGAGAATGAGGGGCGGTGACTGGAGTCCATGATACTGCTTCCATTGAATCTGGAGACACCGAAGTTCCTAATGAGAACCCCATCTCTGGAACACTGAAGGGCCAAAGCCGTTGGGTTTATTTGTGTGAAAGAACAAACCAGCTACCCAGGGTGTGAGTGAGCGATTGGCCTGTGTTCATACACAAATTAGGAGGCAGGTTCCAGCTCCAGCAGACAGTGCCAGCTATGTGGCAGCTGCACACGTACGGCTCTGAGCTTTCCCCCCAGCAACGCGGCCAGCCGCGTCCAGAAACGTGGCCTGGCGAATCGGAGTGAACGGCAGACGAAGCCGGACACAGTCTATCTCCTGCTCCTCATGTTCCACTTTGTTCGTCTTGGTCTCTGACAAGTTGCAGCTGAAAGGAAAGAATTAATCCCTGGCAAACCCGATAAAATAGCTGTGTGGGGAGGAGGACCCCTTCACTCAGCAGCAGGCACGGGGATAGTGTCAGGCAGCCCCGAGGAGAAATGTGTGTTCCACTGAAGAAGTGACTTATTATTATTCCAGATGTTGAATACGGAGGAGGTTGTGTAGTTTTAGCAAACACCCCCAGTCCGGGGAGAAGAGGTGAGCTGACAAAGAGAAGGCAATATGAGAGGGGAGAGGTGAAGAGAAAGACAGTGATACCACGGAAAAGAGCAGAGAAACCTGATTAGGGGTGTCACCGGGCAGCCTTTGGCTCTGGAGGAGTGCACATACAGGCTGAGCCAGGACGAGTGCCTGGGGTCTGGAAGGTCCTCCCATCGTTGAGGACCTTAAGCAGTGCTCATGCAATCTTAGGAGGCTGAAGCATTTCCAGAAAACAAAACAAAAAATCAAACTTGCGTAAGAAATCAGAAATTAAATAGAGAGATCTGAGTCTTTTTCTACAGCCTTATAATAGAAGGACTTACCAGGTGGCTGGGCAGAGCATTGATGCTTCAGAGTGAAAGTGTTATCCAGGTGAGCTCCCTAGAATAAGCCAAGCAAGTGACAGGGCAGCTCTGCCAAAGTGTACTGGCCTGAACCCCTCTGCCGCCCTCCACAACAGCACGCCAGCGCGCCTGCCCGCTCTCTGCATCTCAGAGCGTGATGACTGAGCTGAGAATGTGACAAACAGCCCGGCCCCAGCAGGGTCCATTTGAATTCCCCACAGGGGTCAGTTACTAAGGCCTGTCCACTCTGCCCCTGCATTGTAGTCACACTTGCAGCCTTTGACTCACCAGCTGTCGCTCCCCTCTCAAGCTCTCCTTTCTCAGCGGGATTGTTGCTGACCTCCCTCCCCAGGTCCCACCTCCCCGTCAACCCACACTCCCTACTGTTGCCAGGGAGGTCTGATGTGAACATTTGTCACCTGTTCATTATCTTTAAGTGTGCATATACTTAAATTCCTGGGTATGGTTCACTGGTTTCACTAAGCGCCTTGTTAGATCTAGTTTCTGCCAAGCTGCATTCCCAGTTTCCCCCTCCCCTGCGGTCTTCCTTTCACCCCAACCATGCACCTGATTTCATCAGCGCTGAATTGCTGTAGATCCCTGTGCTTTTGCACGCGCTGTTCCTTTGCTTGGAAGGCCCTCCCTTTGTTTTCCTCTCTCATCTTGGATTAGATTTCTGATCCTTGGGGATCAACAGCAATAGTCTTTCGCCAGCCCACCCCATCTGACCTGGGCAGATTCTTACCCCAGGCCACATTTCCTTTCTTTTTTTTTTTAAAAAAAAGAAAAAACAAAAAAAAAAAACAGGGAGCTGCCTCAATACACAGGAATCCACCTCTGGACAGACATTTGCAGATGATGCTTCCCTGGGGAGAAGTTAGGGAGCTATTTTTAAGGCAAAAACAAGTGAATTTCTTAACAAGGGAATGAAAAATCAACATCGGCATTTTCATTTTTTTAAATATAAATGTAACATGTTAGGCATAAATTCCATAAATATTTATTAACTTCCTGTTGTTGATTATATGCCGAGAGAAGGTGAGAGAGATGGAGGAAG
>RJWJ010012547.1:0-41758 GCA_004363605.1 Indri indri | reverse complement strand
ATTAATTGGACAGCTAAAAATATATAGAGAAAAAATTAGCCGGGCATGGTGGCACATGCCTGTAGTCCCAGCCAGTCGGGAGGCTGAGACAGTAGGATTGCTCCAGCCCAGGAGTTCGAGGTTGCTGTGAGCTAGGCTGACGCCACGGCACTCGCCCCAGGCAAGAGAGTGAGACTCTGTCTCAAAAAAAAAAAAAAAAAAAAAAAAAAAACCAACTAAAATGCACATTAAAATATCTTACTGTAAAAAGTAAAAATAATAAAGCCATTTTGAGTAGCCACTGTCAAAAACGTGTGAGCCAGTCATTATTGAAGGGCCAAGTTTAAAACAAAGGTCTTTGAGTGTGCTCCGACAGTAAGATTTTTGATCTGAAACCATAGTCCTTTTTCAAGGTTAAGATTTGGTATAGAAATTGTTACAGTGAAATAATAATCATTATAATAATTGATTACTTAATATGAATAAGGCACCCAACTAAATATAATGCATAATTATTTCATTTATTTCTCAGAATAGTCCTATAAAATATGTAGGAATATTTTTCTGCTTTTTGAGATTAAAAAAAAAGTAAAAATTAGAAAGATTGAATTTTCACAAAATCAGAGATTATGTTAATAATTTGTAGAACAGGAATCAGAGCCCACGTCTAAACGACCATAGAACCAAAGATCTTATCCTTTAATTTCTTGATTTATAAAAATGGGATTTCTCAAATTCACATCAGATTTACCTAGGAGTTATTGTTTTTTATGAGAGATGAGAAGGTAGATGATGACATGGTCAGCAAATATAGTCTCACCTCTACTTAACACACGTCTGATGTAATTTCAATCTGAAAAGACTTTTTCTCCAACGAATGTCATTACCCCTAGTTGGCTGGCTGATGTATAGTAGCTTTTTTTCCTAGCAAAAATATTTAGTTTCATACTTGGAATTTATATTTCATATATAAATACAGATAATTAAATTTATTGAATACTGGCTACTTGACAGCCATCATAAGTCATTTAAAAATTTCATTTTTAAGCCAAGTATTAGTATCGTCTTTTTAATAGAAAAGGAAAAATAAGACTCATATAGACTATCTTGCTCAAGAGGACATGACCCAATTGAACATTATTTCAAAATAATTTTGGAGAGTCACCATATGCTGAGATCTGGGTTAGTTTGTGAGGTTTCAGGAACACAAAAGGGGATGAATTTCCTGCTACCTTGGGAGGCATAGGCCATCAGTCTAAGAGTGTATCCTAACTCTTTCAACTCAGCCACGTTACCATGTTGCTAGTGCTTCATCATAGTTCTTAAAAACTTCATACCCAGGCATAAAGGGAAGGATGTTAGATGTTTTTCTTCATATACAAATATATCCTGTTGTAGTTGAAGAATTTGTGCATCTAGAAAAAATAACCTGGTTCAGGAAAGAAAAGCAATGGTGAATTTCTCTGTTTATTAGTCTAACAACCATCGGTTCCTCCTTGAAAAGCAGCCCAAGCACTGTTTTCTATTATTTTGTGTTGTAAACAATTTTGAAGAAATTGAAATAAGAAATTAATTTAACTCACATGGTAAAAACTGAGGGTGTTTTATATCATTATAATAAGTGGGATTCAAATTTCTGGGAGACACTGACCTTGACGAAATACAAGGGTGATTTTGACATAAGGGTGCATTGATAATGTGTTATTCTATCAGTGAAGCTTGTAATTTCATTTTATCACCAATGGGAACTTCATTAAAATAAATGATGCTATAGAAAAATGAGGCTGTTGATCATATGAAATGTTTCGCAATAGGATCTTGGTCTGATATTTTGAGCATATAGGTTATTTTTCATGTGTGTAAATGATCCAATAACCCTAAGAGGACAAACAAAAACTTTACCTTCATTATTTGGATATTTGCTTTTTATAATACCCATCCATTATGCACTGAAGTTTAAGTCTGCATTTGGATATTGAATAATATTGTCAAACTGGAGTTTATTTTCTGCTTAACCTCAAAACTTGCCTAACAAAATTATTTTCTTTTCATTTTTGTCACCAGGAACTCTTCCATATATGAGTCATAGTCTATTAAAATGTGAGCATGATCTGCCCTTTTCTTTCATTGTTGAATCTGTTTAGTTACATTATGTTTAACCAAAAAAAAAAAAAATGTTTTACAAAAACTTGTGTCATTTGGTATTTGGAAGCTATTAATATTTCTCTCCATCTCTCATGGATGTGATGTATATTACAAATTATCATTCTATGATGAATGACATATTCCATATTTCTGTGTCATTCAGTATGGTAGTGACTAAATCATATGTGGCTTTTTACTACATGAAATGTAACTAGTGCCACTGAAGAAATGAATTTTTAAATTTTAATTACTCTAAATTGAAAATAAATAGCTATATGTGACTAGTGGCTATAGTATTAGATATGCAGGTATAGAATCCAATAAACTTATCTTTTAGATATATATATATATCTCAAAGAAATACATATATATTTCTCTCATACTCTGGATTATGTGTATAAGTGAGTGTGTATATGTTCTGTTTGTTTTAGATATTGTTTTTAATTTTACTTGCTTATTGGAGTGCCAAAATGGTTTTTTGCTTTCATTTAAATTTTAAATTACTAATGACTTTGAACATTTCCATATGCTTTTAATTATAATTATTCCGTCTTTTGTCTACTGATATTTATATCTTTTTGTACCCATTAATCCATACATATTAATGATCATGAAAACTTCTTCAAAGGAATAACACTGATTGACAGTCTATATATGAACTAATTTCAAGTATACTTTTCATTTGGGTAATCCATTGACTTAAGGAAGAACGGAAGGCTTCCTACTAATTGGGAGAAATTAAATCAGCTCATCCTGGAAAATAAAGGTCTCATGTTGTAGAATAAAGAGAAAATAATAGTGTTATTAATTTTTCCCTTTTGTTTTAAAGAATACAACATAAAATCCACCCTCTTAAATTTTTAAGTATGTAATACAGCATTGTTATCTATGGGTACAATGCTGTTCAGTAGATCTCTAGGACTTATTCACTTTGCGTAACTGAAACCTTGTACCCTTTGACTAATATTTCCCCATTTTCTCCTCCCCTCAGCTCCTGGCGACCACCATTCTACTCTCTGCTTCTAAGGATTGGATTATTTTAGACTCCTCATATAAGTGGGATTACATAACATTTGTCCTGCTGTGTCTGGCTTATTTCCTTTTACATAACATCCTCCAAATTCACAAATGGAGAATTTCTTTATTTTTTAAGAATGAATATTATTCTATTATTCTATTCCTTTATCCATTAGTCCATTAATGGACATTTATGTTGCTTCCATGTCTTGGCTATTGAGAATAATGCTGCAATGACCATTTGAGATCTTGATATCAATTATTCTGTATGTATGTCTTAAAGTGAGATTTGTGGATCATATGGTAGTTATATTTTTAATTGTTTGAGGAAGCTCCAAACCATTTTCCACAGTGGCTATACCAATTTACATTCTCCTGAAGAGTGTATAGGTGATCCCTTTGCTCCAGATCCTCTCCAACACTTGATGTCTGTTGTCTTCTTGATAATAGCTATCTTAACAGGTGTGAGGTAATAACTCATTGTGGTTTTGATTTGAATTTCCCTGACAATTAGTGATTTTGATCACCTTTTTACATACATGTTGGCTATCTGTACGTCTACTTTGGAGAAATGTGTATTCGGATCTCTTGCCCATTTTTATTTATTTTTTTATTTTTTGATATTGAGTTGTAGGAGTTGCACATATTTTTTGCATGTTAAAGCTTTATCAGAGAGTTTACCAATATTTCCTCTCATTCCATTGGTTGCCTTTTCATTTTACTGATCATTTCCTTTGTTATACAGAAACTTGTTAGTTTAATACATTCCCATGTGGTTATTTATGCTATTTTTGCCATGCTTTTGGTTTCATATCCAAGAAATCCCCTTTTTCCTATGTTCTCTTTTAAGAGTTTTGTGGTTTCAGACCTTACAATTAAGTCTTTAATTCATTTTGAGTTGATTTTGGAGTATGGTGTAAGGTAAGTGTTCAATTTCATTATTTTGCTTAGGAATATCCAGTTTCCTCAAAATCATTTATTAACTATGTTATCCTTTCCCCATTGCCTAATCATGGCACACTTGTTAAAGATCAATTGACTATGTATGTGGATTTATTTCTGTCTCTCTATTCTAATTATTCTTTTCCATTGTTCTATATGCTGTTGTTTTTTTTGTTTTGTTTTGTTTGTGTTTTTGACATGGTCTCACTTTTTTGTCAAGGTTGGAGTGCAGTGGTACCATCCTAGTCCACTGCAGCCTGCAGATGTATGCCACCATGCCCGGCTGATTTTTTGATTTTTTTATAGAGATGGAATCTCTCTATGTTGCCTGGCCTATTCTCAAACTCCTGGCTTCAAGCTATCCTCCTGGCTAGGCCTCCCAAAATGCTGCAATTACAGGCATGAGCCACCATGCCCAGACTTCACATGCTGTCTTTAATGATAATTTTTACACATTGAAGGTTTTCACCAACCCTGCATTGAGCAAGTCTACCAGCATCATTTTTCTAATAGCATGTGCTCACTTTGTGTATCTGTGACACATTTAGGTAATTTTCTTTATATTTCAAACTTTTTCATTATTATTCTATCTGTTATGGTGATCTGTGATCATTGGTCTTTGTTGTTACTATTGTACTTGTTTTGGAGTACCACATAGTACCCATAGAAGATGGTGAACTTAACCTGTAAATGTAGCATGTGTTCTGACTGCTCCACTGACTGGCAGGACCCCTGTACCCCTCCTTCTCCTCAAAGAATATTAAAACTTGGCCAATCAATAACCCCACAATGTCCTGTATGTGTTCAAGTGGAAGGAATAGCCACACATCTCTCACTTTTATATTAAAAGCTAGAAAAGTTTAAGCTCAGTGAAGGAAACATATCAAAAGCTAAGACAGGCTGAAGTCTAAGCCTTTTCTGAAAAAGAGCTGGCCAAATTGTAAAGTTCTTGAAGGTAATTAAATATGCTCCTCTGTTGAATGTGCAAATGATAAGAAAGTGAAACCATCTTATTTCTGTCATGGATAAAGTTTGAGTGGTGCTGAGGAAGTTGTAGAATAAAAGTTTGCAGCCATCAGAGTTTATTTCATGAGGTTTAAGGAAAGAAGCTATCTCTATAACATCAAACTGCAAGGCTAAGCAGAAAGTGCTGATAAAAACACTTCGGCAAGTTATCCAGAAGATCTAGTTAAGATAATTGGTGAATGTGGCTACACAAAACAACAAATTTTCAATGTAATCAAAATGGCCTTTTAATGGAAAAACATGCCATATAGGACTTCTTAGCGATACAGAAGTCAATGACTGGCTTGAAAACTTCGAAAAAACGGTCTGATTCTCTTGTTAGGGGCTAATGCATCCAGTGATTTTAAGTTGAAGCCAATGCTCATTTATCATTTCCAAAATTGTAAGGCCCTTAAGAATTATGCTAAATCTATTCTGCTTGTGCTCTATAAATGGAAGAACAAAGCCTAGATGACAGCACATCTGTTCACAGCATGGTTATTGAATATTTTAAGCCCACTATTGAGGCCTACTGCTCAGAAAAAATATTATTACAAAATGTTACTGCTCATTGACAATGCACCTGATCACCTGAGAGTTCTGGTTGGAGACACAAAAGGAGATTAAGGTTTTCTTCATGCATACTAACACAACATCCAGTCTGCAGGCCATAAATCAAGGAGTAATTTTGAACTTTCGAGTCTTTTTATTTAAGAAATACATTTTGTAAAGTTATGGCTGCCATAGACAGTACTGCCTTTGATGGATCTGAGCAAAGTAAACTGAAAAATAAACTTTCTGGAAAGGATTTACCATTCTAGAGGTTGTTAATATTAAGAACATTCATGATTCATGGGAGGAGGTCAAAATATGAACATTAATGGAAATTTGGAAGAAGCTGATTCCAACTTTCATGGCTGGCGTTAAGTGCTTCAAGACTTTAGTGGAGGAAATAAGAACAGAATTAGAATTAGAGGTGGAACCTGAAGACATGACTGAATTTCTGCAAACTCATGGCAAAACTTTAACAGACAAAGAGTTGCATCTTATGGATGGATGATGAAACAAAGTCGTTTCTTGAGAGTAATTCTATTGCTGGTAAAGATGTTGTGAACATTGTTGAAATGACAACAAAGGATTTAGAATAGTAAGTACATACACTGTGTTGATAGAGCAGCAGCAGAGTTTGAGAAGTTTGACTCCAATTTTGAAAGAAGTACTGTGGGTAAAATGCTATCAAACAGCATCACATGCTAAGGAGAAATCTTTAGTGAAAGGAAGAGTATATGCAGCAAACTTCACTGTTGTTTTAGTTTAAGAAATTGCCACAGTCACCCCAACTTTCAGCAACCACCACCCTGATAAGTCAATAGCCATCATCACTGAGTCAAAATCCCTCACTAGAAAAAAATTATGACTTACTGAGGGCTTAGATGATTGCTAGCATTTTTTTTAGCAATGAAGCATTTTTTACTTAAGGTATGTACCTTGGTTTTTTTAGAGAGTGCCATTTTACACTTCGTAGACTACAGTGTAGTGTAAACATAACTTTGATATGCATTGGGAAATTAAAAAAAAATTATTTCACTTACTTTGTTAAAATATTTGTTTTATTGCAATGATCTGGAAGGGAACCTACAGTATCTCTGAGTTATTCCTGTATACTTCAATCTAAGTGTAGTCTTGAGTTGGCTGACTGCTTGATCGTAACATTGAGAGACCTTGAGCTGGAATCACCCAGCTAAACACCTCCCATATTTCTGACACACAGAAACTGAGAGAGTACATGTTCATTGTTTTAAATAGCTAAATTTTGGAGCAGCTTGTTTTGTAGCAGTAGATAAACACATTTAGCTATTTTTAATCTACATATATTTATATGGCGATTTTGCTTAATGAATTACTTTATTGCTTATAGCATCTTTTGTAGATTGTTGCTTTTATATTTTCTAGGTAGGCAAATATATGGTCTATAAAAATGACATCCCCCCCAATATTTATTATGTTTGTTTTATTTTCTTGTTATATTATGCAAGTTAGAACCAAGAAATACTGTTAAATAATAGTGATGCTCCTGGAAATATTTTGTCTATTCCTAATTCCTCTAATGCACCATCATTGTACTTAGTATTAACTATTGGTCTGATAAAACTATGTTAGAGTATGCTAAATTTAACATTCTATTTTTTTTAAAAAAAAGTCAAGATTGGATTTGAATTTTTTATGGTGATAACTTTTTATTTTTGTACTTTTATTTCAATGGATTTAGGGATACAGGTGGATTTTGCTTACATAGATGAATTGTATAGTGGTAATATCTGTGATTTTAGTGTACATGCCACCCAGATAGTGTACACTGCACCTGGTAGGTAGTTTCTCTTCCTAATTTCCTTCTTTCCCTTCACAATTCTGAGTCTCCAGTGTTCATTGTACTAGTCTATATGTCCCTGTATACCCATAGCTTAGCTCCCTCTTATAAGTAAGGATATTAAATATTTGGTTTTTCATTCTTGCATTACTTCACTTAGGATAATAGCCTCCAGTTTCATACAAGTTGCTGCAGAAGATATTATTTCACTCTTTTTTATGGCTGAGCAGTATCCCATCATGTGTATATACCACATTTTCTTTATCCACTCCTTGACTTGTGGACACTTAGGTTGATTCCACTTCTTTGTGGTTGTGAATTGGGCTGCAATAAACATATGATTGTAGGCGCCTTTTTGATATAATGACTTCTTTTCCTTTTAGTAGGTATCCAATAGTGGGATTGCTGTATCAAATGATAGGTCTGCTTTCAGTTCTTTGAGACATCTCCATACTGTTTTCCATAGAGGTTATACTAATTTACATTGTCACCCACAGTGTATAAACATTCCCTTTGCACCACATCTGTATCAACATTTATTGTTTTCTGACTTTTCAATACTGGCCATGATGACGGAGGTATGGTGGTATCTCATTGTGGTTTTAATTTGCATTTCCCTGATTGCTAGTAATGTTTTTTGGTCATTTTCATCTCTTCTTTTGAAAAATGACTGTTCATGTCATTTGCCCACTTTTTAATGGAATTATTTGTTGGTTTTTTTTTTGTTTTGTTTTGTTTTGTTTTGTTTTTCCTTGCTGATTTGTTTGAGTTTCTTGTACATTCTGGATATTAGTCCTTTGTTAGATGTATAGCTTGCAAATATTTTACCCCATTTTATAGGTTGTCTATTTACTCTGCTGATTGTTTATTTTGTTGTGTGGAACCTTTTCAGTTTAAATAAATGCCATTTATTTAATTTTGTTTTTGTTGTTTTTGCTTCTGGGCTCTTAGTCCTAAATTCTTTGCCTAGGCCAATGTACAGAAGAGGGTTGCCTAGATTTTATTCTAGAATTTTTATTGTTTCAATTCCTACGTTTAATCCTTTAATCCACCTTGAGTTAATTTTAGCATATGGTGAGAAATAAGGATCTTGTCTCAGTTTTCTGCATGTGGCTATCCAATTTTCCCAGCACCATTTATTGAACAGGATGTACTTTCCCCAGTGTATGTTTTTGTCTGCTTTGTCAAAGATCAATTGGTTGTAGGTATTTGGTTTTATTCATGGGTTCTCTATTCTATTCCATTGATCTGTGTCTACTTTTGTGTCTACTTTTATACCAGCACCATGCCAGTTACTATTGCCTTTTACTATAATTTTAAGTCTGGTAATGTGATGCCTTCATCTTTCTTCTATTTGCTTAGAATTGCTTTGTCTATTGAGGCTCTTTTTTTGGTTTTCTATGAATTTTAGAATATTTTTTTCTAATTCTGTGAAGAATGATGTTGGTATCTGAATAGGGATTACATTAAATCTGTAGATTGCTTTGGGCAGTATGGTCATTTTCACAATATTGATTTTTCCAATCTATGAGCGTAGAATACCTTTTTCCATTTGTTTGTGTCATCTACAGTTTTTTTCATTAGTGTTTTGTAGTTATCCTTGTAGAGATCCTTCACCACTTTAAGTATATTCTTAGGTATATATATTTTTGTAGCTATTGTAAATGATATTGACTTCTCAATTGGATTCTCGGTTTGGTCAGTATTGGTGTATAGCAGTGCTACTGATTAGTGTACATTAATTTTATAACCTAAGACCTTACTGAATTCATTTATCAAATCTAGGAATCTTTTTGTGGAGTCTTTAGGGTTTTTTAGGTATAAAATCATATTATCTGCTAAGAGAGATAGTTTGATTTCTTCTTTTCTAACTTGGATGTCCTTTATTTCTTTTTCTTGCCTGATTGTTCTGACTAGAACCTCCAGTATTACGTTGAATAGAAGTGGCAAAAGTGGGCATGCTTGTCTTGCTATGGATCTTAGAAGAAATGATTTCAACTTTTCCCCATTCATTATGATATTGGCTACGGGTTGTTATATACAGCTTTTATTAATTTGAAATATATTCCTTCAAACTTAGACTATGGAACAGATGGACCTGACAGACATTTACAGAACATTTTACCACAAAACTTCAGAATATATATTCTTCTCAGAACATGGAACATTCACCAAAATAGACCATATTATAGGCCACAAAATAAGTTCCAATAAATTTTTAAAAATTGAAAGCATATTAATCATCTTTTCAGACTACAATGGAATAAAACTAGAAGTCAATTCCAAGAAGACAGCTCAAAACTGACAAATACATGGAAATTAAACAAGTTTCTCCTAAATGATCTTGTGCCAATGATGACATCAAGATGGAAATTTAAAAAGTTTCAAAATGAATGGTAATAGTGACCCAAGTTATCAAAACCTCTGGAATATTGCAAAAGCCATGCTAAGAGAGAAGTTATAGAGCTAAATGCTTACATCAAAAAAGACAGAAAGATCACAAATTGATATCCTCAAGGAACTAGAAGAACAAGAATAAACCAAACTCAAAGCTAGTATAAGAAAATAATAAAGACAGAAATAGAACTAAATGAAATTGAAATCAAAAAACAGTGCAAAGGATCAATGAAATGAAAAGTTGCTTCTTTGAAAAGATAGACAAAATTGATAGGCCGCTAGCTAGATTAACTAACGAAGAGAGATGATTCCAATAAGTTCAATCAGAAATGAAAAAGGAGGCGTTACAATTACATACCACAGAAATATAAAAGATAATTCAAGATTACTATGAACACCTCCATGCACACAAACTAGAAAATCTAGAGGAAATGGATGAATTCCTGAAAACCTACAACCATCCAAGCTTGAATCATGAAGAAATAGAATCCTGAACAGACCAATAATGAGTAGTGATATTGAATCAGCAATAAAAAAAAAAAAAATCTCACAATAAAAAAAAGAATCCCAGGACCAGACAGATTCACAACCAAATTCTACCATATATTCAAAGAAGAACTGATACCAATCTTACTGAAATCGTTACGAAAGATGGAGAATAAGGGAGCCCTCCCTAACTCATTCTAAAAAGCTGATATAAACTTGATACCAAGACTTTGAAAGGACACAACACAAAAAGAAAACTACAGATCAATATCCTTGATGAACATAGATGCAAAATTGCTCAACAAAATACTAGCAAATCAAACCCCACAGTACATCAAAAAGGTAATCCATCATGATCAAGTGGGTTTCATCCAAAGGATGCAAGAATGTTTGAACATACAAAAGCCAATGAATGTGATTCACCACATAAGCAGAATTAAAAACAAAATCCATATGATTATCTCAATAGACACCAAAAAAGCATTTGTTAAAATTCAGCATCCTTCTTAATAAAAACCCTTAGCAAACTAGCCAGAGATGGATCAAAAATTTTAACAAGTATATTTTAGCATGTATTGGGATAATAATAGCCAATAATAGCTGTGTTTTAAAATCTTTCTTCTTGCAATATTGAAAGATCTATGAGCCATCTTACTTAGACAGGGGAAAAAAACCCTAAGTTTGTATTTTAGACACACAAATAACTGAAGGCATTGTGTTTAAGCCAGGAAAAGATTTTTTTACCTAAGGAATTATTATTATTGGCATTATTAAATGATGTCAATGTTTTTACTTTAAAACATCCTGAAACAATATAACATTCAGCAAACAGTATGTTTTTGGCATTTTTTACTGTCTTTACAAATAAGTTCCATGCTCCATGAAAAGAAGATGATGTTTTCTATTTATTTCATGCAAATATTTTTCGTAGGCCACCAATTACAGTGTTATAACTATAAAAATCTTCAATAAATGCTTGAGCAAAGGAAAAGGTATTTGAGGAGATAGATTTATTATTAGATGAGCTTGTTTTTATCTCCTTCAATTTTATGTATTGGAAAGGATTTTCCAAATTGAAAATTAGTTATCCTTTGGAGATTTTAGACTGTATCATCTTAAGATCTAGAAATCATTAGCCATCTTGGCTTAAGATCTAGAAATTCCTAATTTCTGCATCTAAGAAAATATCACTGTGTATAAACCATAGATTCAAAATTAAAAATCAATATTTCAAAACTTTCTTAAAATTTCTTCCATTGGAAAATAAGTTTAAAATGCAATGTCACAGTAAAGATCTATCTATAAATACCTACTACTTACTAGGTATGTCTAGGCTATTTTGCATATAATTTTATAATACAGAGACCAAGAGAAGGACTAAAAAGTTGCTCAATTTACTAGCACAAAAGAGAAAAATAAAATTTCTATAAACTATTAAATAAATGAGTCTATCTTTCTCCAAGGTATAGCCTATTGAATTAATAATAATAAAAGTGGTGATTTTATTAAATAGGGTAAGAATTAAATCAGCTCACTAACTCATGCATTTTAGGAAAAAGAATTTTCCGTCTTCCCTGTTCATTAATTTCCTCATTATATATTCTTTTTATACTTCCACGAGAGAGTGACTTGTTTTCAGCCTTTGGCAATGACTGGTGTACTTGTGTTAATAGTCCATGGATTGCTTTTCTACATTTCTGCTCTGTTCCATGACTCATGTAAGACAAATATGCAAGCATATGAGATAGAAAAACATATTTCCCAAAATTCTTCCTATCCACACCATAGGCAGAGCATATTGTGTAAGTGCTGATTCCTGTAGAAACAGACAGATAAAATATTAACTCTGCCAACCAACTTGAAATTACCAGAGTCAGCTATTTTAAGTGAATTCCTTCTTTAGAAGTATGTTAACCATGCATAATACATATAACTAAAATTATAACTCAGGCTATATGAGACAGAGAGTTTTCCCCAAATACTACTATAACAATGGCAGGTAAAAAGTCTAACAAGTTGATATGTATTTCTTGAGAATAACTAAATTTTAATGAAATATTTTGCTATTATATTCTTCTCAAGATGGACTCACTTCACTAATAACAAGAGACATTATTAAACTACCAGGTATGGAGTGAATTCTAAATATATTTACTCTTTTATGATGAGTTCAAAATTAACATTTTTGGTGTTACAGTGAGCATAAAATATCACATTCTGTGACAGTCCAGCCAATTTAGAAGGCAGTTAATGTATTTTATTTCTTTTCTAAATAACTCAAATATCTATTATTTATTTATTAAAAACTAATTTTCCTATTAATGCTAATGCAAATAAAAGCCTTAATTATCTCACATTTCTACGCTCAACAACAAAGTAAACTATTGGAATTAATTTCTTTATAATTCCCATGCAAGTTATACTTTTAATGTAGTTAGAATGAATTACAACTATTATATTTCTGATCTAAGAAATAAATGAGAAAATTTTTCACTTAATTTTCATCACAAAATTTTTCATAAAAATTGTGGGGTGGAGAGAAAGAGAGAGAAGAGGAGAGTGGAGAGAGAATAACATTCTGTATTCATGCCTAGAAAGGAATAAACCTGTGCGATAATTAATTTTATGTGTTAACTCGACTGGGCCACAAGGTGCACAGATATTTGGACAATCATTCTGGGTGTGTCTGCAAGGGTGTTTCTGGACGACATTAACACGTGAATTGGTAGACTGAGTGAAGTAGATTATACTCCCTGATATGAAGGAACCTCATATAATCAATTGAGGAACTGAAAAGAACAAAAAGGCTGAGTGAGTAAGTAAGGTGTGCCTGACTGCTTTGAGCTGGGACATCAGTCTTTTTCAGTCTTCGGAGTCAAACTGAAACATCAGTTCATTTCGAATCTTGAACCTACCACCTTTCAGATTGGAACTGACACCTCTAGCTTTCCTGGTTCGCTGGACTTCAGACTTGAACTGTAACTATGCCATCAGCCATCCTGGTTCTCCAGCTTGCTGCCTGCAGATCTTGAATATTTTTTAATGAGATCCCGCATCTACTGGTATTACCTTCTGGCTTGTTCTCTACAATTTTTGGTTTAAACAATGGTTTTTCTTTCCTCTTCAGATAAAAACTAAAGTCAATGGAGAATCTGCTTTCTCAGAAAAAGCCATTTTTGAACTTCTCATATTATTCAGATCCAGTAGCTTCTAAGCTTCCATGTACATTTCTATTTATGAACTATTACTATTGTGGCATTAATGTGGGCTGTGTGACCCATTACTCGAATGTTTGCCTCTCTTAGAGGAGCACAGCAGAATGCAAATGCATTTTTTCTCATCATTATATTTTTAATGACTACAGTGCTTTCTGAAACACAGTAGGCCTGAAAATTTATTTATTGACTAGATCAATAAAAGTTAATAAAGAGGAACTTCCTCAATTTGATAAGGAATATTTAACAAAAAAAAAAAAAAAAAAGAAACTCTATAGCTAGGACCATGCTTAATGGTGAAAGACTAAAATATTTCCCACCGATATCAAGAACAAAGCAAGGATGTCTCCTCTTACCAGTCCTTTCCAACATGATTTCAGAAGTCCTAGCTAATGCAATGAGACAAGAAAAGTGATATAGTGACTGGAAATGAAGAAATAACACTGTTTTGTTCGTACAAAACATTGTCTATGTAGAAAATCTGAAAAAAATCAACAACGTGAAAAAAGCCTTATAGCTAATAAGTGATTACATCAAGGTTACAGGCTGCAAGGTTAATTTACAAAAGTCCACCAGTTTCAGGTATAGCAACAATGCACAAGAGGAATTTAAAATTAAAAACAGAATAGCACTTATATTAGCACACCTCCAAAAATAAATATTTAGATTAAAATGTTGGAGGACTGATGCTACCTGATTTCGAGACTTACCATAAAGCTACAAAATGAAAACAGTGTGGTGTTGATGAAAGAATAGACAAATATATCAATGGAAGAAAATAGATAACACAAAAATAGACCCACATAAATATAGTTAATTGATCTTTTAGAAAGGAGAAAAAGCAATGAAATGAAGAAAGTATAGTCTTTCAGCAAATGGTGCTGGAACAAACTGTACATTCACATATATGCCCTTATAAAAATTGTTAATAACTCAAAATCAATCACAGACCTAAATGTAAAACAAAAAACCATAAAACTTCTAGAAGACTATATAAGAAAACATCTATAAACCTTGGATTTGGCAATGACTTTTTAGATACAACATCAAAGGCAAAATCCATGAGAAAAATAAATGATATGCTGGACTTCATTAAAATTAAAAGTTTATGTTCTATGAAAGAGAATAGAAAGATAACTCACAGTCTGGGAGATAATATTTGCAAAGGATGTATCTGATAAAGTTTTTCAAAATATGCAAAAAGCTATTAAAACTCAATAATAGGAAAACAAAGAACTTAACTAAAAATTGGACCAAACATCTTAACAGACACCTCAACAAAAATATGTATGCTGGCAAAAGAGCCTATTAAAAGATGTTGCACATCATATATCATTCAAGGGAATTCAAGTTCAACAATGAGATACCACAACAAACCTATTAGAATGACCAAAATCAAAACACTAATAACATAAAATTCTGGCAAAGATGTGGAGCAACAGGAAATTTCATTCATTGCTGGTGAATGCCAGGAATTCCCCAGCCAACAGGGCTGAAAACAGGGTGTCACGCAGGAATAAGAAAGGAGACAGTAGAAGAGAAAGAGTGGGGTCAGGGGACTCAAGGCTTTCCAGACCAAGAGTCTTGAGATTAAGTCCTCACTCATACTCATTCATCCCAAGAACAAAGGATCATCGTAAATCACACAAACAAACATGTTCTAAAGACATCCCACAGGCAAACAATGTTGTATAGATTTCCATTACGTAGCAAAGCTATTTCTAGCTTAAAGCTAAACAAGAACATCAATTTGGAAGTTCAGCCAGGCTAGTTTTCCAGCAGGTTGGGTGTTCCTGATTGCAGTCCTGGTGCAGTTTCCACCCCCAGGAGAGAAACTGTTTTCAGTTCCTCCTGCCCTTGGAATGTCCTTACCATTTGGAAAACAGCCACACCTATGCAGACTGTCACACCTGAAGAGGTTCTTATGCCAGCAATATCCCCAGGTCACCCTAACATTTCTAAACTACCCCAACAGATGAGAATGCAAAAGGGGACAACCACTGTGGAAGACAGCTTGTCAGTTTCTTAGAAAGTAAACACATTCTTACTACATGATCCACAACTGCGCCCATTGATACTCACCCAGAGGAACTGAAAACTCACTTCCAAACAAAACCCTGCACCCAAATGTTTATAACAGCTTTATATATAATTGCCCCAAATTAGAAGCAATCAAAATGTTCTTCAGCAGGTGAATGGATAAATAAAGTGTGGTGCACATAGACAAAGGAATATTATTCAACAGCGAAAAGAAAGAAGCTATAAAGCCATGAAAAGACATGGAGGAATCTTAAATGCATATTATTAAGTGAGAGAAGCCAGTCTGAAAAGGCTACATACTGTCTATGGCCATAGCACCTTAAATGTACCAGATCTCTTCTGAAAAGGACACATACTGTATGATTCCAACTGTATTACATTCTGGAAAAGATAATAACATGGATACAGTGAAACTCTCAGTGGTTGCCAGGGTTTGGGGGAAGGAGAGATGTATAATAGGTGGAGCAAAAAGGATTCTTAGGGCAGTAAAACAACTCCATATGGCAGTGTAATGGTGAATGCCAGTCAGTAGAAATTTGTCCAAACCCACAGAATATACACCAAGAGTGAACTCTCAGATAAGCTATAGACTCTGGGTGATTATATTGTGTCAATGCAGATTTATCAACTGTAACGAATTCATCACTCTGGTGGTGATAATGGGGGAGATACATACGCCTAGGGGCAGGGGGTACATAGGAAATCTCTGTACTTTAATTTTGCTGTGAACCTAAAACTGCTCTAAACAATGAAATCTGTTAACAATAGTAATAAAGGGTAGAGAGCTTCAGGCTCTTCTCTCTATATCTATCTTGACCTGCTTTTCACCATCTTTTTATACCACTAAATTCAAATTTCTCTTTGACAAAGCCCAGTGGTTTTCAGTTCTAATAGTATCATTTGTAAAGATGCATGCAGACTCCCTTAAGTTTCCCTCCTGAAAAATAAATCTAAATTTCTGGAGGGTAGGACTTAAGCACATTTATGTATGAATGTATATGTGTGTGTTTCCTGAAAACCTCCTCAGTGATGACTGGTATGTAGTCAGGGTCAAGAACCATAGAAAACATTCTGAATTTCTGTTTTGAGTCAATTGACTTATTTTTACATTTGGTAGTGACCCACGATGGTGATGCCTAGTTTACCCTATCAGAAAATTCCATATGCTTCATGAGTTGCTAGAATAACTGGAATTCTCTCTGCTTAACTAATCATAACAAAATAGATGATCTTAATCAAGACTCTATTATTCTAATTTCTCTCTGTTCTCATTACATTTTTGGAAACTTCCCATCATAAAACCTATTGATACTAAAAAAGCTATACTTTAAATAATGTTTGTCACAAGAAACTCAGCAGTATCACTGACAATTGAATAATAATAAATAATATGCATTATATGCATTGAGTATTTGCCACATGGAATTTCTAAAAATTTTACATATATTAAATAATTTAATCCTCATATCATGATGTGAGTTAGACATTATTACTATCTTCATTATTCAGTTTAAGAAACCAAAGCTCGAAGTATTGAAGTTACTTGCCCAGGATCAGGCAGACAGTAACTGACCGCACTGAATGCTCGCCTGAACCCTTGGTCTAGAACCTTGTAGTATTCTACTTCTCTTTACCATTGCAATAGACTATCCTGTATACACGAGGTGTCTCTATATAGTCTCTAACCATCTGTTAGTTATCTCTGTCCCAGGTGTATGAACAATTTACATATGAACGTTACAGCAGAATTGACAAGGAACAAATCGAGAGGCACAGGAAGTAATGGCAAAACAGGTCTATATACACCGGCGGTCTAAGAAGGAATTTTTCTCCCAAATTCTGAGCCCCAAACAAAGAATGTAGCAGTCTTTTATACACTTTGGTTAAAGGGGGAGTGGGGCATGGTTACAATGAGGGAGGAAGTGGGGCATAGTTACAGTGAGGGAGGAAGTGGGGCATAGTTACAATGAGGTTATCTTTAGCGGGGTCAGGGTCTGGGTCCACCTTGGCTCCTGCAAACAGTTTACAGAGGTTAGAGTGACAACTGTTTGTGGAGACAGCAGGGAGATTTGTTAGTGGAGTTCTCTACTTCACGACAATGATCTGAGACCTTCCATTCTACTCTTTTAACTATTTTATCCTTATCTGGTTTATAATTGTCTTATTGAACATATGGTGTCCATAAATGAGCTCATTCTTCTATTCGTGGTTGAGTAAGTAGAGAATAAGATGTTTCTGTTATTGATACTATTTTACTTTATTATTTATACCATGCTTACTTTCAAAATAGATCATAGTTGATTTACAGTAAGAGGCCTAGCTACAATATAATTCTTGCATATAAAGTTATAAGAAGATAATGCCTTCACATTCAAAGAAGGTATAGAGGGGAGAAAGGAAGAGGGAGGATAAAATTTGATATTAGGTACACAATCATTAATGTTTATGTAAAAATTGACCTACATATATGCTACAAAGTAGGCTATTAATGAAAAGGAGTTTTAAGCCTCCGTTCTAATTCAAATATAGTAAATATTTAAAACCATTTTCTTTACTCCTGTTTTCACTTCTCAATGCATCCCAGTGTCTGCTCGGTTTCTGATTCTTAGATATATTTTTAATGATTCATGACTATGTACTATTTCCTTCATGCTTAAATTCAATGTTTGTTAGCTTTGACTTTGGGAACTACCTCAAATTTTATACTTCCTCATTGTCAGCTCTTCTCCAAACAATGTACCTTCATTTCAATATCTAGTCTTCAATCTGGCATTGGTTAGTCACCACAGTTTGACCTACCCCAATACTCTGCCCAGAGACAATCAGATTTTTTTTCATTAAAAAAGCCTTATACAATGCTTAATAGTTTAAAAAATAAGTTTCATTTACATATGATCTGAATTGCTCTAATTTAAAATAATTTTACCTCCTGGTAGCCAAGACAGAAAAAAGAAATGTAAAGATTCATATGGGCTTCATTGTATACTCAATGTCTCAAATCTACTTACATAAAATGTAAATATTAATCATAGCTAACATTTCCTGAGTCTTTACTAAGCTGTAATAGGTGCCTGTATGTATTTGTTCCTTACAACAAATTTATGAGGTAAGTATTATTATCGGATCCATTTGAAAGCTGTTTAAACTGAGGTATAAAAAGTTAAGTAACATGCCTCAGGCCACAGTTTGTAGTAATTGCTTAAACTGGGGTTTCGCACTGGTCTTCATAGCTTAAGAGTTGAACATATAACTCCTCTGATCATTTTGACTCTTAATTATTAGGATAGTGCCTCCAAAAAAGAGATAAAAATCTGATAAACAAAATCAAAAATGAAAGATGAGACATTTTAATGTATGCCTCAGACTTGTACTTCCAGAATTCCATCCATCTACTACTTTATTGGATAAATGGATAAATGGTAACTTTTATACTTTAGGATTATTGGGCTGTAATATTTCTACAGTGATATTTTTGTTGGATTTGTTTACTATTGTGGACACTTATATGTTCAAGTTTGTAACAAAATGTATTTATATCATTGATGTGAACACACTTCAGGTACTGAGAATCTTGAAAAGTGTTCTGTAAGCAAAATCTTCCTTCAAAATCAATACCTTCAATTGTAACAGAGAAGGGTTGGAAAGAATCCTATCAAAGGTCCTTTCTAAATCCAGCACATACTTATGCTATAAAATTACATATCTGTATATCAGCAAGACATTTTGAACATTCATTAATAACAGACTTGTCATTAGTTGGGTAAATAAAAGTAAATAGAATCACATTGAGTAGACTGAAATGTAAGAAACTCCAGGGAAATAAATTTTCAGTGTTAGAGCAGCCCAAATGGGTTATATTTTAAGTGAGATATTTATCATTGCATCTTAGCACTTTTTTCTAAAGTAGCAAGCCTGCATGCATCTCTCTCAAACTTTGTAACAAGTTGGGATGAGGCTATTGTAAGTAGAGCTATTTATTCTGGTTCTTCATGTAAATTATTTCTTTTATATACAATCTTCTTAAGGCCTTACTATGCTTCTGTGACATTTTCATTTCTTGGCAAATCTCTAACTAAAACTTTAATTAAAAATGTTTTGGAATTTATTCGTTATCATGTTTTTTGACAAATTTTCTATAATCTTAAGACAATATAAAAGTGACTTTTTACTACAAAAATGACTTATAGCATAAATAAAAATAATCTTCATATAGGTCTCTTAGCAATTGCATATTACTCTCAGAAAATTAAGATCTCAATATAATGAGCATAGAGTAGATAACTATGTGAAAATTATCTTAAGTGGGGCATAGGAAAACAATCTATGTATTTAGATCCTAACCTCTTACATAGTGGACTACATCTATTCATATCCTCTAGACTTGGTGTAGTGGCTCATGCTAGCAATCCAAGCATTTTGAGAGACCAAGGTGGGAGGATCCCTTGAGGTCAGGAGTTTGAGACCAGCCTGAGCAACATAGTGAGACTCTGTCTCTACAAAAAATAGAAAAAAATAGCCAGCAATAGTGGCATATGTTTGTAGTTCAGCTACTCAGGAGGCTGAGACAGGAGGATCACTTTAGCCTGGGAGTTTGAGGTTGCAGTGAGCAATGAAGACACCACTGCACTCTATCCAGGGCAACAAAGTGAGATAATATCTCAAAAAAACAAATCCTCAAACAAAACGGTAATTGAAGAGTAAATTTTACTTACGATTCCCTGCCTTTAGTCTGTGGATTTGAGGACATCACTTAGACAAATCAAGTGAGTTCCTGGCTCTCAGAAGACTTAATATTTCTGCGAGTGAGCTCCCAGTTTAGCTGAGTTACATACACTTGTACAACCTCTGAATGGGAGAGTATTAATAGTATGTTCATCAGATTTTTATATGCCAAGACCTTTCATTTCAGATGAACCTTTAAAAAATGGCTAAGACATCCCTGAAATGCATTTATTTATTTGTTTGTTTGTTTGTTTGATTGTTCATTTATTTTTCTGTGTGTGTGTGTAGCAAAATGCTGTTTATTTTGAGCATTTGGGTGCAGAAGGGTGGAGGCCAAAAAAGGTGTCCAGGAGAGAAAAGTAGGGAGCTCTGGGTTTTTCTGGGAGGAGTAAATCCTTTTCAAACAACCAGGAGGGACAAGGAAAGTAAATCCCCCCCTTGCATTCCATTCTTCTGTCTCCCTAGGGAACAATCAGAAGGAATAAGCATCCTCCTTATTGGGAAGGATCAGGAAAGTTTCCCTTTGCATCTCATTCCCTTATCTCCCTAGAGATCTGGCAAGGCTATGTGCCCAATATACCCCTAGGAAGGGGAGAAGGGTTGCTTTTACAGGAGGTTTGGATGGAAGTTTGGGGAGGGTGAATTCTCTAAGCCTAACATTCCACTCTTTTTATTATATACATGTAAGAAAAGGAAGGGCAAGGTATGAGAAAGGGAAAAATTTAAAAATTAGAAAGATGGGGAAGCAGGCGTCAGTGTTCCCAGCAAGTCACCTGATAGTTTGGGAGAGAAGCAGCAAAGAGAACAGAGAGAGCTCAAGATTGATCTTTAGCTGTCATTATAAAATTAGGAGATTCAAGGCCGCCCTAACATTCCCCCTTTTCTGTTGCTAAAATTAAATTTCTATTTAAAATGAACTCAGAAGTTGGGAAAATGGGTGGAGATCTTTCTTCTGTAGCTACTTCCTGCTAAGAAAGGACATAGAGATCTTTTATGGAGTTCATTTAAATTATTAAATGGGAGAGGGTTGAAAATGGACAGTTTTGAAGTTAGAATAGAGGCAGGATGGGGTTTCACTGGAAAGACACGACAAGTGTACAGGGGAGGCGAAGCACGATAAGCAGCCGTCTATACCACAGCATGTTATTGGAGCCTGGTATCCATGATGGGCTGGACTTTCAGGGAGCTCGCCGTGGGTGGAAGCAGGGCCTGGAGGGCCTGGAGGCTTGAGTCCGGAGAGATGACTCTCAGACAGGATTCCCAGAAGTTCAGCTGTAGCGGTGGAAGCAGTGAGAGAATTATTTAAAAGGTGAAGGAGGCCTGATTTGTTCTGGGAAACCCTTGACTAAAATCTAGTCTTCAGGCTGTAAGTGTTGCGATCCCTTCAAGAATTCACTAATGAATTTCATTGCTGGCAGGTAGGCACCAGGTGGGGGTGGTGGAGGAAGACAAGGGAACCAAACTTACTAATTCCATTTCTTGAAATCAGTCTTTTCAATTTCATATACCTGTTTTTTTGCAATAGCCGTTAGGCCTAGAGAGAATGAATAAGGTTGGGACAGGTGGAATTTAATAGTTTAAATCCTAGAGATAACTTTGTTATTTACTTAATACTACTTCAATGGCTTTTGAAAGTAAAGCAAGAGAATTAATAATGTTTTAAATAAGTCGTAACTAAAATTTTCCTTCTTATTATAGCCAACGGGATCAGGTACTAAATTTCTTCATAAATTCTCTTTATAAACTTTACCCCAACCTGCACAGACCACCTACAAAACATGCCTAAAACTATCTGTTTTGTACTAACATTCCCATTTCATGGTCAACCAGCTGGGGTAAGTCAGAGCTGGGTCTCCCCATGTGATGACCCAGACCATGAGGCCAAACAATTGGCGATGACCAGGACCAAACCAGTCATTTTAGGACAAAAAAGTCACAAGAGCCTTCTTACCAAAATATATTTCCACACTTATTGCCTTTTTACGTCTCTTTCTCTTACAAGTTATTTTCTATTTTCTTTTTAATGAAATATTTGATGTCAGCCAATTAATTAGAGCTCTTTTACATATTTTGGTTGAGAAACTATATATATATACACACACATGGCATATATGGACAGGCAAACATAGACATACAGAAGGAGATAATTTTAGGTGAAACAAGACAGAAAGCTCTATAGTTTGAAAGCTCAGGGCATATCAAGGAAAACATTGTATGCAAAGTTCTAGTTAAGTTTTTCCCATAAGTCAGAGGAAGGAAGCCATAAGATCTTTTCCCAGTGAGGATATTTGGGAAGCACAAAAAGGGGTGGGCTCATACTTTATCTCTAAGCAGACAGAGAAGCTGTGGAATACACAAGGGATCTGTATTCTATTTTTTACTCTGGCGATGGGGGTAGGAGAGGGAAATAGAGGCCCTGAGAATTCAGGAAGAGCAGAGGACGTGGCTCCAGCATTAGTTCTTACCTGTGCCAGGGAGTTACCTAAGGTTCAGCCATCCCGGTGTGTTGATGTTCAGTCTGTTCTGATCCCTGACGTGCCCGTCAGACTGAAGCAGTTTCAGAGGGTCCGTGGGTATGGAGGATGCCCATTCAGGGTGGGGCAGCCGGTTCCAGAAAGCAAGTGCAATCTGCTGTTTTAGGAAAAGAGCACTGCTCTTCCAGTGTCCTTGTTTTGTCAGACAGGACAGGGTCCTGGTGGAGCCCATTTCCTGGGGCATTTTTACTCTAGAGATCCAGAGTTGCAGTGGAGGCAGGGTTCAGCTCCCACAGAAGGGTGTGGCCTTGTCCTCTACTTGCCTGGGGCCTTTAGGAGTAACTCTGGGAAAGCTCTTTGCAGGGGCAGCCACTATTTGAAAAGCTTTATCTGTCTTTTGGGGCTGTTGTCAGTCCCACTCTCTTTTCCCTTTGACTCTCCCCATCTTGGTTATTAAAGACCTTGAAGGCCAGGTTTAGGAAATCCTTTTGTGGGGTTTGATGGCCTTCATCTAATTTTTGGAGCTTGTCCCTGATGTCAGACTCCTAGAATTGAGTAGAATCGGCCCCGTGTGACCCCCTACTCTTTCCAGGAACATGGGGAACTCTCAGTCTACTCCTCCTAAAACTACCCCTTTGGGGAGGCCTCCTCCGAGGTCTCACTACAATTTCTGTCACCACAATGGCAAACAGTCCGCGATTCCCTATGTCCAAGCCTTTTTACCCTCCCCTCTCAACCCTCACTCTATACAAGCTGAAATTTGGCTCAAATCTTCCTACTACACACCTGCCGGCTGACCTCTTCCCAGCCCCGCTACTACCTGCTCTGATCCTGCTTCAGTCCCGGGGACTGGGGCAGACGGCATCATGCAGGTGCATGTCCCTTTTATTTAACTCAGTCTTGTCATCTGATCTGGCATGACCTCCACATTATTCTTTCCTCTACTCTATCCCCTGAAGAGAGGGAAAGGGTCTAGCTTAATGCCAAGACACATGGCAATGAAATCCACAGACATACTCCTGGACAGCCGGTAGGAGACAGTCACCATCCCTAGAACAGACCCATTAAGGGATTATCAAGTAGAAACTCCTCAGGGAACTTAACTCCTCAAAATGCTTTTTTATCTCCAAGCCTGAGTCTGAGATCCCTGAAATTTAATTTAAACAATTCTAATATGATATAACTAAAACACTTTTTTTTTTAGAAGCCAGAAACCATAATGGATGAAACGTAGTCATTGCTCAATAAATAACAGTTCAAAGAATAATAATTAATGGTTCTCAAGATTAAACCAGTCAGACTGGGCATAATCAGGATATAACAGGGCTATTCATGAAAATCTGTTAGTTAATAATCCTTAAAATGTGGCAATTTCAAATAATGGCCCTTGGTTGGAGAAAAAGATGGAGTTCTAAGATTTTTCAAAGTATCATTAATAATTTGAATCTCAAAACACTGAAGTCTTTTAAGTATATGACTTTGGCAGTACAAACAGCTGGATTAAAGCCAAATGAGCTGCCCATCAGGAAAGATTAATTTAGATAACATGTGGATTGGGAGATTCAAGTTGAAAGGTAATCAAATTGCATAATCAAAGCACTCTCCAGAGACATACAATCCAGCTGAGTTATGTCTTGATCCCTAAAGTGCATGTCTTGTCAATTCAACATCTATTTTCCCTGGAGTCCAGAGATGGACAGAAAAAGAGAATAAAAATTACGTATTCCAGTTTGTTGTAAAAGTTTACAAAGAAGAAGTCTTCTTTGTGAAGCAGCTCATTTGTTCTTCAGAGAAAAGATAATTTGTGATTAACGAATAGGTAGATGGTTAGATAGATAGAAGTTAGACAGACAGATGGAGAAATAGCTCACAGTCATTCCATCCCTCCTTTGCGTTCTCAACTGGCTTAAGACATATCAGATACTGAACGTGTAATTTTTCCTGCTGGTAGTCATACAAACAACATATTTTCTCCTATACAACACAGATAAACTGAATAAGATTAAAGGAAACTGTAAATCCAATATTAACATTAAGAAAAACAATTGAAATATTTTGAGACTAAATTTAAAAAATTTGAATTTCAGTCTTATGTTAGTGTTCTTCATATTTTTTTAGTGTACTAAGGGCAGGAATACATATTTATTTAAACATATACATGTATATAAAATTAAAAGTGATACTTACAGACGTAAGTAGAAATTTAAAGGAAATACTGCACTTATATCAATTTTTGTATTCATTGATGCATTCACACATTGATTCAATTATTTAATGATTTATATATCCTTTTTATGATACATTTTTTTTCAACATAAGGCCATGTTATATACTGGCCATAGGTAGGAAAGATGAATTCTAACAGATATAAATTGTGATTCTCAGATAAGATGCATTTTTATGTTATGGAGGAAAAAATGTATACACTTAATACTGATTAAAAATAGAATAAGATTAAGTAAAAGAAAGAAGAAATAGGCATTTTTTATTTTAGCATTTACTTTAAAATATTTTATAACATGTAAACTTGGGGCAGCTCTTTATTGCTCATTAGAATTATCATTAAATCATTAAGGGTGTGATTAATTTGTCAGATAGAGTTGGGGAGGACTTTCATCTGGATGGGAAAGGAAAGAAGAAAGAATGCACAGCAAAATGAACAGTCTTAAATCTAGGCAAAATAGGATGCTAGGAGTTGTAAACTAGAGACATCACCTCAGCTAATGAAATAAAGAAGGAAGATGGTTTCCTAAATATGATTTCTCCTCCTAATAATAAGGAAGCATTTGAATCACCATGAATGGTTGGCCATTTGTTAAATCTTATTAAAACCTATTAAAATCTGTTTAAAATCACTATTGCTAACTAGCTAAGAGATATCATATGTAAACTTAGTTTTCTAACATTATTAAAATTAACTTTGATTTTAAGTAAAAAATCATTAAACATGTATCCATATGGCAAAAAAAAATAGGTTGCAAGATTAATTCTAGATGTCCCATAAAACCCCAAGATTTCTGACTTCTGACAAATATTTATTAATTATCTTAAAAGTAACTTTTAAAAGTATAAAGAGATTTAACCATTAAATGAATGGATGAAATAAATATGGATGATATTTAGAGTGGTGAAAGTTTATGTGTATACATGTACAAAAAGCATTTGAGAGAAGAAAAGAAAAATTTTGGTGAACATCCTATAGATTATAATTAAAATGTATTTAATTTTACCTTTTTCTTTGATATAATACTGATTTTAAGATGAATTTCAGGCAAAACCTCTACACATACTTTCTGCTTTCTACCCCTTTCTTCTCCTGAAAAATTTGTAAATCACCACAGGCCAATCATAAAACGCACATGTGCAAAATAATTTGAGACACTAAAAGAACAATTACTATGGTACAGATTTAAAAAGAGTAAATCTGTACATGCACAGCATAACACTTGGATGAACTGAAACTTTGGGGTCCAGCTAAAATGTTTAGATTAAAAAGCAGCTTTTTTTTTTTCTGATGACGTTGTAGTAATTCATATTAATTTAGGTTAGATTGCTGTCTTCCTAAGGCAACAAACTATTTATACCAGCTCTTCTCAAAAACAGACTGCATGTGTACATTCTTGATTAGTGACACATATTAAGATTTCATTTCATCCTTTGTGTTTAAATTGTTCCTTGCCAGAGGCAGGCATTTACTAAAAAATTCATTAAATGACATTATTCCATAAAAATTTTACGTGGAGGAAAAAACAAACTACTTTGGGTAACTGAACAGACTTGAAGATAATTTGCTTTGAAAATTGTATTTTTTTAGAATACAAAAGAATATATTTATTTAAATCTGAAATAATTTGTAATTTTTTACATAGTTTTAAAGGTAAAAATCAAGTGGTAAAGGTAATTTGGTAACTATTTTTGCCCGCATAATGAAACTATTGATATACTAAATATGCATTCAATATATCCGTCTTACTTTTTAAACTTATATTTGTTGCATGTATGTGACCCTTTAATACAATTCTCTTAGCATCTAAGACTCTTTTTTTAAATAAAGAACACATACATATTTCTTGTAACAGCAATAAAAGATCTTATATGATACATTTTCAATTTCAGTTAAACAAATATTCTTGTGTCTCAACTCCAAGTTTAACAAGTATAATGGGGATAAAACTAGATAAAAAACTGAAATGCTAGTGAAAAACATGGACATGATTGCTGCTTAATCCTCCTTGTTCTATCTTCCCACCCTCATATTAATATACAGGTGTATTATATAGAATATTTAAAATTACCTAATTCCTGGAAAATATAATTATTTATGGCGTAAGGATGACAATACTCTCTTACATTTTATGTAATGCAACATTTTAATAATAATAAGTGTTGCCTATTTTACAATGGACATATTTAAATTTGCCAGATGCAATGTGCAAGACCCATAGACTCTCATTGGTTAAGCTAATGTATGATTCAGGGACATTATTTCCATTTTTAGAAAATGTGTTTGTAATCTAGCATAGTCATGAAAATATTAAAGTAACTTTTTTCAATTATTAAAATAATTCATTGTTAAAATATATTTCTCAATTATGTTCCTACCAAACTCAACATTTCAAAGTCACGTCAGTAGCCAATATTAATTTATCTACTCATTTTCTATTTTATTCCACTGAAAATGTGCTCCATAAGGCCGGGTATTTTAGCTATGTTATTGCTGCAGACACCGTGTATCTGGAACAGTGCCCAAAATGAGTGAGAGTCAATTATTATATGTTGAATAAAACAGCAAATAAATCAATAATTGAATTAACATATTTTGCTCATTAAAAATTATAATTTCCTGTATTCATATCTATCTACCCCAAATTCATTACACTATGGTACTATCATTGTGTACCCTTTCAATTTATTACAATTGTGTGTATATTAACAAAAATAAAATTGTCTTTCTCTTTATTTTTTATTTTTTTTTTCAGACAGGGTTTTTTTTCTGTCTCCCAGACTGAAGCACAGTGGTGTGATCACAGTTCTCTGCGACCTTCAACTCCCAAGCTCAGGGCTCAAGCAATGTCTAGCTCAGTCTCCAGAGTAACTGTGACTACAGGTACCACTATGCCCAGACAATTTTTTTTTTTTTTTTGGTAGAGATGCTATCTCATTATATTGCTCAAGCTGGTCTCAAACTTCTGGCCTCAAGCTGTCCTCCCACCTTGGCCTCCCAGAGTTCTGGGATTACAATTCAGGCCAACGCACCTGGCCCTGTCTTTGCATATTAATATTAGTGAAGTTTCAGTTTCGTTTTCCAATCTGTGTCATTGCCTAATTTTATTTCAAATCTTGTTTCTATTTTAGTATTCATTCTTAGCAAATTATTAGACCATTCTTTATGTCCTGTGTTTTCCAAGCTTTAAGGTAAAATAATGTTATTTTTTTTCCCACCAGTCTGACTCTTTAAGACTCAACTCAAATCTAGAATCTTATTGATAAAGCTTTGAACATTGACATAATATGCTGTAATTCTGAAAATAAATATAAATATTCTGGAAATGAATTTAAAGCCTTCTTGACTCTTTAAATAACTAAGTTAGCATATCCATAAATTTGAGTGCTTGAATACTTGATAAAACTTTTGTAGAATGATGTTAAAATTAATATTGTTTATGCATATGTAAATATGGAGAAATATAAAATTGTGGGAGAATTAATAAATAATAAATATTAAACACAACATTAATATTAATGTGAATTAATACTGAATATTAAGCAACAAAAGTTGTGAATAAATGGCAAGTAGCCTGGCAAAGTGTGAACTCCGCTTTGAAGCTGAGACAGCTTATACTAACTATTCCCAAGCTTACCTGGAGATTCATGGGTGAGAATAAATAATTGGTGATATAATCAATGGAGATTTCAGAAATTAGTGCAAAGAGTGGGGTTCTCTTTTTCATTCTTTGAGATCAGAGCAACAAAAAGATTAATAACAACACTAATGAGCAATATTTTTCCCTACAGGCGGGAAGAATTGAGTATTTCCCAACAATGAACTAATCAATCATACTTGCTATTTCAGGAGGACATCTGGCTATTTTAAAGGAATTTTGGGTATTCAGTGTCCATAAGAAATAAGGGAAAACCTTTTTTTAAGAGATGCCAAGGCAGAATAGAGAGAATAGGGGAGAATCGAAGAGGATAAAGATAAAGTAGAACATGGAATAGTATAAAACATTGTGGAGATGAGCCATGTCAATATTCAGGTTTCTACTAATATTTCTTCTCTGAATATAGCATATAAGAAGCTTATAGGAAACTTAACTATACATACATATATTTTTTCACATACAACTGGATGATGGCATGGGACAAGCTTCAATGTATATTATAAGTACCAGATATATTACAGAGGCTGACAGAATCCATTAAGAAGTGCCAATGTTCCTCACCTGTTCCTTAATAACTTAAATTACTCTAAATGGAATATGTGTGTGTATACATATATGAAATTAATTCTTATATTAGTTTGATAAGGCTGCCATAACAAAATACCACAGATGATGTGACTTAGATAAGAAGTTTGTTTTCCAACAGTTCTGGAGGCTACAAGTACCAGATCAAGGCAGTTGGCATTTCTATTTTCTCCTGAAGCCTCTCTCCTTGGCTTACAGGTGTCTGCCTTTTGGAGGTGGCATCTCACGGTCTTCCCTCAGTCTGGGTTGTCTGGCTTAATCTCCTCTTATAAGAACACCAGCCATATGGTATCAGGGCCCTCCCATATGACCTCATTTTACCTTGTTTACCTTTTTAAAGGGCCTATCTTCATTATATTCTGAGGTACCGGGGGTTAGGTTTTCAATACACCAATTTGGAAGAGGGGGACACAAGAGTTATGTTATTACAAATACTGTTAAACAGCAAATAATTATGAGAAAGATAATCCATTGACTTAAATCCATCTTAGAATATCAAGGATTGTAGCAAACTGGAATGAGCGTGGGAACAGAAAACACCTCAAAATCATAGAGAGTATAAGAGTTAGGATAGAAAAAAGTAGATAATATTAATAACACAAAGGGAAACCCTACATATTGCATTTATTGTCATATGCCTGACCCTTTTAAAAATAATAATAATTAAAAAACAGTTGTAGATAGATATTATATAGTCGGGGTCATTGTGTGAACCAGCACTGTGTTTGTTTAAGGCTCCCAAACATTATTGTACCAAGATTCACCAGGAAATTCTATGAAAGGCTCAGACTCCTCCACTCTCAAGTTTCTCATTTCCATGTCTAGGATGGGGCCCAAGAATCTGTATTTTAAGAAACATCCAAGAAAATTCTGATAGAGTTGATCATACAGCACATTTTGAGAAACACTGGCATAAATGAATTGCTAATTTTGGTTTTTCATTAAAATTTTAAAGCCCTGATCTCAGAAAAAAGATATTGTCTAGATAATTTAATTTCATTTGTTCAAAGGAATCTTTCTCTTACTTGCTTTCTGACTTACATCAAATTAGGTGCTGTCTCTCTCCTTGAAACCTCCATTTGTAAAATGGGCATATTAATAATGCTTGCATTATAGGTTGTTTTTAAATTAAATGACTTTAAAAATAAATCTCTTAAGACAGTGCTTTGTATGTTCTAATTGCTCAATGAATCTTAGCTATTAATATTATTATATGGAAAAAGGTAGGAAAAGATGTTAACGCCAAGGCAAACATAAGATATAGCAATTATTCACACTCAAAAAGAAATACACGCAGTATTACATGATATCAAATTAATAACCAGACTTCTGAACGTATATGGTAAGAAAAGGTCTAGAAAACAAAACTTGTGTGAGGTAGAGGAGAGGGCTGGCAGAGGTACGGTGGGCATTAAGACATAAAGGGTATTAGTATTCATCATGAATTTCCCAGGTACTAAACTCCTTGGCATAGAATACTTAAAAAAAAAAGAAAAGGAGTCCTATATATAGGTCTTGTAGTCCCTATTTTACATGTAAGCATGCTAAATCGCAGAGAGATTAAGTAATTTGCAAACATAAAAACTGATAAGTCATCAATGAGGAATTCAAAATTCTGTCTTATTGATGCAAGTATCAACACCACTAAAGTAAATTTCTAGGCAATGACCATTTACTGAGGCTCCCTTCCATCCTGTAGTACCAGCAAAATCTGACTAATTCATCAGCAGTAAATTTCAAGTAAATTTTGAGTAATTGCCAAAAGGCCAAAATTCCTGTCATGAAAGTCTCTGAGGCACACATTTCTCCAGCCTTCCTCAACTTTCAAGATGTGAAGAGGGGAAACCAAAATCAACACACTTTCTGGGTATTATCTGATAACATAAAAGGTGCTATAAAATGAATTTTTTTAAAAAAAAATTGATGCACAGTTAATATTCCCTCGAAATATTTATTTCCTATAGGGAGTCAGTCATTTATGGCTTCAAAAATAGGTTTTATTTGTCTGAATACTATAGTCTGAGTGATTCTTTAAATTTCACACAGAAAACAGCCCCATGATATAGAAATAAACCCAGCAATGGAATTTTAAAATTTAAACACTGTCTTGAACTTTAAATGGGCTGTTCAACTTCCCTTTGCAACTGCTGAATCCCTTGTACGATGAACCGGAGTGGTGAAACCAGAATACGAAGGAATAAGACAGTGCTTGCAATTCATTCCTTTTGTTGTTTAATATAGCATTAAGTAGCAACTCCACACCTGGTTTAAAACATCAATGTATTATTATCTCTCATGGATCTTTGAGTAGACTGAGCTCAGACAGCAGTTCTTGGTCCAAATATCTCATTTAGTTGCTATCACATGGCAGCATGTCCAGAATAGCCAAGAAACTTCAATGGGCTGGAGCGGTAGTCGTGGCCGAGCGGTGAAGCTGGTAGACGGGAAACTTCAATGGGCTGGACTAATTCAAATGACCGAGAACTCAGCTGGGAAGGCTGGAGCAATTCAGAATGGGATGATCATCTCTTGCTTTCAATATTACATCATCGTGTGGTTAGCTTGGCCTTCTCTAGAGCATGGAAATCTCAGAGTGGTCAGAATTCTGATATAGATGCTTGCTTAGAGCATGTGTTCTCATGTGCGAGATGAAGGAACGGATACCAGGACACTTAAGCATTGGGACTGAGGCACAGCTTCCCTTTTGCTCTATTCTCTTGGTCAAAGCAGTCAGAGGCTCCACTCCCTGGCACTGATTCAAGAGAGTAATGTTCTCCTTTTTGATGGAGGAGTAGCAAGTCGCATTACAAAAAAAACAAGAAAATTAGAGATATCCCTGTGGCCATCTTTGGCTGGCTAAAATCAGAAAAGCAGAAGTAACATAAGAATTATGAATCAATGAATTCATTAATGGAATATGATGTCACACTATTGCAGTAGGATCCAGAGAAATAAAGAACCAAAGAAAGGAGTTGAAGAAATAGAAAAAAACATTGTAGGATTTTCAGGGAACTATTGATGTTAGTTACATGCAGCTTTTAGAGTAGCACCATAAATGGGGCTAACATAGAAGTCTGTGGAATAGTGTTTGCTCTTAGCTCATTGTAGCTACCGCCTCTCTTGAGTTTGCGACGAAGTATCTGGGGAGATCGACTTGATACAGCAGTCGGTTAGCACGGCTGGCAGTTGGGAAGCAGAATGGGATGCAGAACAGGGAAGAGCAGAGACAAAATGGAAAATAACTGCACTACTCCATGTGTCTCTCCAAGACAATGTACTCGTCTCAAGCCCACTGTCTATGTCGTCACTGCTGCCTTCCATTTATTCATCCACTCTAAGTTCAAATTGTATAGAAAAAAGGTTCCCGGCATAATTGGGAATTTCCCAGCATAACCATGTTGACCGTAGAACAATGCAGCATATATATTTGGTGGTTCTGACCAGGGTTTACAAGCACATCTAGAAGAGCCAACTATTTAAAGAATATTACTTAATGGATGAGGTTTTTATTGATATTTATGCATTTATTTCAGATGGAAAACCATATACTAGTAAAATATCACATTAACTATGCAGGCACATTAGATCTAAGTGGTATACGGTCTACTGGTCTGGTAAAATCTTATCGTGTAATTTTGTATTGCTTTAGTATTAATCGCCTAACTACCTCTTCATTCCTTCCATCAACGTATATTTACCGAGTACTACCACATGCCATATATTGTGCACTGCTGATGGCTTTATTAACAAAGCTGAAACATTTTGCATCCTTATTTTATGCAGGTGTTATATTGCTGGAAGCCATTTTTAATCAAAAATTCTTATATTTGTATTGACTCATAATTTGGGGAAGACTGTTAAAGGTTATTCAGGCAAAAGAATCCTAATCCTAAATCACCGGTTTTCTTTGTATTTCCTCTGTGTCACTGGTACCGTCAGCACTGGCGCAATGAACCGACCTGAATGATGACATGTCAACTCCCATTAGTAGCTGAATTGATATACAAAGCTTCTGGGGAGTGTCTACATTAGTCCTGGAAGCAGAATCAAATATGTTAGAAAATTGTTTCCCATTTCAATCTGATATTTTTAAAACAATGTGATTTAACATCTTGTAAATGCATTAGGGTCGTGAATACTACTGAGAAAAAAAAGCACATTTGTAAAGATTTCCTTGCTTTATTTTGTCTTTATGCGTAAACTGAAATTATTTCAGCTTTTAGAATCATAAATGATTTGACCGTTCTGCATTTTATTTTCACCACTAATTTCCTACTAGCAAACCCCCTCCATGAGCAAGACAAAAAGACCATGTCACTATCCTGTACAAATAATTTCAGCAAATGGGAGATTTCTTAAAAGCCATATTAAGCACTTTTTTCCTTCTTCGTGTGATTGATTATCCATAACATCCTCAATTAGACAACAGCCTATTTCACCTTCAAACAAAGGAACTAAATTGAGTTAGAGAGAGAGAATGAAAATGAAAAGGGGGGAGAGAGAGAGAACACATGCATGGACACACTTCTTTTTTCATAATTATCTGCCATTTAGGCATTCAATTATTGGGTCTTAGATTAAACCTCAAGAGATTTCCTTTTTCCAGTTACTTTCTATAAACAGAGCAGAGACTAGGTTACATTTTATGTATGTGTGATTTCCGAAAACCTAGAAAATAGATCAGTCCATGAGGAAAGTACATACCCATTTGCTTTTTAATCTCAAAAATATATTATTTTTCTTTTTTAAACCTGTAACAAGACTGTAAAATTAAATAAATTTTAGTCTGTAGGTCAGAAATATTGAATTGGTATAAACACATCTTTAAATGGCTGCATTTCAGGACAAGGTATTCTAAGACTTGGTTTAGTAGCCATTTAACTATTATCTCTCTTTTCATAAATTTTTTTTCTTATTTCTTCTTCGCAATTCATCCATACATCCAAACTTTTATTTTCTGTCATTTTAACCTTCTCACATTTTTTTCTTCTAAGATCCAAAATTTGATCACAAGAAATGGCAAAGGTATGATTTCTACTGTATACAACATAAGTATTGATTCTTAACTTTCTCATATTAATACCTGATATAATTAAAGACTTCATTTCAGTCCATGTATGTCGCAGAACCTAAAACATCCTTAAATTCTGCCTCTTTTCTCCATGCTCAATGCCACAAAATAGCTACTCCCTTAGTTAGTTCATGAATTTTGTAATGTAGATTTTTCACACCACCCTTTTAACTGGTCTCTTTATTAATAGACTTTTCTGGGTTCAACTATGCTAAGTCCTTTGAATACACTATCCTTTCTAGCACATATACACGCTTGCACACACACACACACACACACACACACATGCACATGCAATGACATTTGTTCCATATTGTTCAGGAAGTGTATAGCAGAGCTTAGAGTCCAATCCAGGTCTTTCTGATTCCACTGTCTATCTATTCTCTTAAGCAATGCGCTCTACTATTACCCTTTTCTTGGTCTTCCCACGAGACCGTGAACTCTGTGAGGACAAGAACCACATGTTATTCTTCAAATGTTCAGGACTTATCCTACAGCCTAGAGAAGAGTTGTAATTCAATATATATTTAATAAATGAATCTATTTAAATAGGAGAATCATATAGGGTTTTTCCTGCCAGATTGAGCCCAATAAAATACCAGACTATCTACCCAGAGTATATTAGTCACATGTATTTTGTACACTACTGCCTCATTTAGTATTCCAGGTGAGAGTTTTGGATCAATGATTAAAGCCACATGTAGAATATTTGAACAACTATGGGAAGTATAGTCAGAGGGTCAGAACTGTCCTCGATGGCAATGAATTCTTCCCCAATTAAGTTATTCAGGCAAAATGTTACTGATCACTGGACCTCACTGTAAGAGAACAAACTAGTTGTTAGAGAATGGAAATAATTATTAGACTATGAAGTACATTATAGGTCATTGCATACTCAAATTATTTAAACTTTGTTTTATAACAGAGTCCATAAAATAACTCCACTCCCTACCACAATTTCCGCAAGGAAGTGGCGAAACAAAATACACCCTTTAGGTTGCACATCATCGATTTATTTCCAGTTTGACCATTGTTTTAAATTATTTTGAAACTGTTTTATTGGAATAAAAATGTTTAAATGTTCATGGTGCAGATGATAAAATAGCAAACCTCTGGGGATGGCTGTATATATTTGTGCCACAGTTGCCAATGTTAAAAAGTCCTAAAACATGGTCCAATAACATAACAAATCAAAAGTGACACAGTTAATTCAAGGAAGAGGGTCAGCATACACTATGTAATCCCTTTTTTGCTGACTTGCACAAGAGCGAACATCAGTATGTAATGATGCATTATGACATAAAATAGCAGGGTAAGGGGCAAGCATAGACAGAAATCTCTTCTGCAGCATTTACGAAAGATTCAGAGCCACTTACTGCCCTTTTTTGCTGGTCTAAGCATGAATCAGTTTAACAGCTCAATTTACAATGTTATTGCTCATGGAAGGAATAAAAAAAGGTATCAGATGCTCTAAGAAATCTACATAAGTGAGAAATTAGCAATTTTCAATTTTGTACAGTGAGAATGTTTGTTTTCTCAAATGCAATTTGGTATTCACAGAGAAAATGAATAAAATTTATGCTCCACTAAAAGGACAAATATATGCTTAGGTGAATATATTTAGACATAAAAATGAAGTAATTTCTCATAGTCCTGAATTAGTTTCTACAGCAATAGGGACATTTTAGATTTATTTTTGCTTTTTAGTAGAAGAGAGTTCTTTATTCTACTAGCTCAATATACTTTACATGTATTTGGACATCTTAGGCACGAGATTGATAAGTCAAGTGACAAAAATTAAATATTAATTAACTGAAGAAAACATTGCTTAAATGGGTAACATTCAAATCAACCTAAGTCGATTTTCAGCCTGGTAAAAACATTATGACTTCTCTAACAATCAGGTTACTTTAATGGAGAAGCAAACAAACATGCAAGAAGCAATTCAGTACTCCCATTTAAATTCCCAAGTTAGAAAAAAGTAAAATTTGGTTCATGATTTTAAGGAGTGTTATAACATTTTTTTTATTATTATTTCAGAATATTACGGGACTACAACTGTTTTGGTTACATAAATTGTTTTTGTACAGTTTGTGTCAAATATATAAGTGTACCCATCACCTGGGTAGTGTGCATTGTACTTGTTAGGTGTTAATTTACCCATCCCCTCCCTAGCCCCCCAACCTGCTTGATTTCTATTGAGTTTTACTACCATATGCACACATGAGTGTTGATCTATTAATTCCAATCTAGTAGTGAGTGCATGTGGTGTTTGTTTTTCCATTCTTCACTTAGAAGAATGATCTCCAGTTCTATCTAGGTTGATACAAAAGGTATCATTTTTTTTTATGGCCGAGTAGAATTCTATGGTATACAGATACCACATTTTATTAATCCACTCATGTATTGATGGGTACTTGGGTTGATTCCACAACTTTGAAATTGTGAATTGTGGTGCAATAAATATTAGCACGCACGTGTCTTTTTGATAAAATTACTTTTTTTTCCTTTGGGTAAATACCCAGTAGTGGATTTGCTGGATCAAATGGTAGGTCTACTTTTAGTTCTTTTTGGTATCTCCATACTACTTTCCATAGAGGTTGTACTAGTTTGCAGTCCTACCAACAGTGTGTAAGTATTCCTTTCTCTCTACATCAATGCTGGCATCTGTTGTTTTGGGATTTTTTTAAATTTCATTTCGGAATATTATGGGGGTACAGACACTTTGGTTACATATATTGCCTTTGCACTGCCTGAGTCAGAGCTACAAGCATGCCCATCCCCCAGAAAGTGCACACAGCACCCATTAGATGTGAATTTACCCATCCCCTACTCCCTTCTCCCATCTGCCCCACACCCGATGAATGGTACTTCCATATGTGTACACAAGTGTTGCTCAGTTAGTGCCAATTTGATGGTGAGTACATGGATAGAGCTGGAGCCCATTCTACTAAGTGAAGTATCACAAGAAGGGAAAAACAAGCACCACATGTACTAATGTTTATTGCAGCACAATAAGAGTACTACACTTAGAAGAATGGTCTCCAGCTCCACCCATAATAATACAAGAGGTATTAGTTCACCATTGTTTTTTATAGCTGAGTAGTATACTATGGTGTGTGTGTGTGTGTGTGTATGTATATATATATATATATACACACACACACACACACACACATTTGATTAATTCATTCATATATTGATGGGCACTTGGACTGTTTCCACATCTTTGCAATTGTGAATTGTTCTGCTATAAACATTTGCGTGCAAATATCTGTATTATAGAATGTCTTTTGTTCCTTTTGGTAAATACCCAGCAGGGGGATTGCTGGATTGGTTGGTAGTTCTACTTTTAGTTCTTTGGGGTATCTCCATATTACTTTCCACAGAGGTTGTACTAGTTGCAGCCCCGCCAGCAGTGTATGAGTGTGCCTATCTCTTAGCATCCACTCCAACATTTGTTGTTCTGGGACTTTTTGATAAAAGACATTCTCAATGGAGTTAGGTGATATATCATTGTGATTTTGATTTGCATTTCCCTGATGATTAAAGACATTGAACATTTTTTCATGTGTTTATTAGCCATAACTCTACCTCCTTTTCAAAACAAGCCACCTAAAGTAATCTGCTGATTCAATGCAATCCCCATTAAAATATCAACATGATTTTTCTCAGATCTAGAAGAAATAATTCTATGGTTTGTATGTTATAACTTACTAAATTGAGCAGATGCATGCAAGCTTGTAGAGGAATATAAAGAGAAGGTAAAATAACTTTTCATTGTAGGATTATTCATATCATTTTGGATAAAAACATTGAGGTAAGGGCTAGGAGTCCTGAGTTTTAATTTTAATTATTCTGATTACTCTGAGACTAGAATAATTGAAACCTACATCAGAGAATGTTTGAGACTCAGCTTCCAACATCCTCACATTTAAATTTAGAGTTTCAGATCAAATTATTTCTAAGGTCTCTTTCAACTCCAATATTCTGGAATTTTGCAATACTACTTTTGGATACAGTATTATTCCAAAGACAGCAAAGCACATCCATTTTGAACATTTCCTCAAAATAAGTGGAAGAGAGAGAAGTGTTCATATTCTCAGTTAGGGAATTTATTAAGATTTAAAGCGTTTGGCAGAAAAAGACAAAAAAACATGGTATTTCTTGGGTGAATTCTTACAAATTCAAGTCACTTGGAAAATGTCTTGAAAATACATTTTGGTGGACTTTATTTTCGTCTTTTAAAAAATGGAGAGACTTGCATTTTACTTACATTTTCATTCTCAAACTTAGATAAAACTGTTAAGTGCCCAGCATTAAAAGGTGTTTGTTAAATGTTAATTCACTTTCCCTTGCTTGCAGTATTTACCTAAGCCACTGTAGTGTTTTTTGACCCATGTGTTTAGAAGTTGTTAGATGGGAACATTTCAAAGTACTAGAAAGTAGAAACAGCTTTTTTCCCCACTTCGATTTACCAAGCTATTTATTTTAAACTAGATTCAGACAAACCTGCATTTAAAAACTTTAAGTGTACTGTGAATAGTACAGTATTTTGAAGGAAGAAAACAAAAATAAGAACATCATCTCCTTCAAAGAGCTCCTAAAGCAATGCTTTGGTGCCTACTGTGGAACTCAGATAAACACTGGTAGTAAAAATGGTAAATGTTAATCACATTCAGAATTTTTCTGCATTGGAACAATAGAGCATAATTTTGGAAGCTAGATGCAGTTCATTTCACTGCTCCTGTCAGGTGGCATTACTGGAAAAACTGAAGCACTATCTTTTCTCCTAGGCAGAGTGGAAAATAATAGTTATAGTTAAATACATTGTATGTTTTTATATAATTTTCAGTGAAGTGCTAATGTTCATATCTTGATGCATTGAAAAAATACCTCTGTCAAGATTTTCAAATTCCTTATCCCATATTCTATTTCTATATTGATTTCCTAATTCTCATTTAATAAAGGAAATCTATTGAACCTAGAGAATCAAAATATTTAATAGTTATCTAGCATTTATTACTGTGAAGGCTAAGAAATAACAAAACTGGCATTTTTTTACATTTTTAAAATTTTGCCTTTGATTTAAATTTCATGTGTCAAAATCATTTACCATTTATGATTTTGGCTAAGCATCGTACTGAAAAGGAACCTACTCCACATATTCATGGGATTAGAGAGACCAAAAATGGTAAGAAACCCAAGAAAATGTCTGGTCAGCATTCTTATCACTTTAATTTATGTCATACTGATGTTGTCTACTCATTTGAAAGGACATGTGTCAACTTTGTTAGAAAAGAAACTGTTAACAGCATAATAAATTAAACATAGGCTTTGTTTGCTCTTTTATGTGGTTGTTCTGTTGTGACCAGCTCCATTAGTCCAGAATCAACCTAGAAACATGGTCTCTGACCTTAAGAAAGATGCTGTGTCCATATATGACTTAACTAAAGAACATGTGAGCTAACACAAAATAATGGAAAACAAATTATTCTCAAATGTGGAGAGGATGATGAATCATAATGTTTGACAGATTGTAATGAGAAACCTAGGGACTGAGTTACAACCTCTTAACGGTGAATCAATATGGGAACCAAAGTCAGGCAGGAAAATGCAGCCTGCTGTGATCCACATTTTACTCAGACCACCAAGTTCAAAGTCATATATCATCATCTATGGACTCAAGAATTAGAGTTGAGGGGTAGGTTAGGACAGAGAGAACTGCATGTTGTTTCTTATGTGGTAACTTCTATAAAAAAGACAGTGATGTCACTTCAAATTTTGGCTCTAAAATTGTGCAGAGTACAATTTGTTCTTTGTTTTAGAGAGAGACATTACATCAGTATCATTATATTCAACGTTTCTAAATCTGCATTTGCATTTAAAGGTACATCTTCCAGGCAAACAAAGAGTTTTTTTAGTTGTTCTTATTGCTGTGAGTTTTTACTTGTTTTTTGCTATTTGTTTTATTTTTTAATGCTATGGAAGTGAGGAAGGGCGACTGATTGAGAGTAGAGGGTGAGGGAAAAAAGGAATTTGTACTCAAGAAGAAATGAGGAAGAACAACATATTTTGGGGGGGGAGGTCTTCATCTCTGAATAGAATGATGCAAACAAATTTTAATGTGTCTATAAGCAGAAAGCAAGGAAACCTCACTACACATTAAACTAGAGGCCTTCTGTAACTGGCTGAAGGAAAAGAACAATTGCATGCTAAAGTTCCAGGCTGAGAAGCAAAGAAAGAGCTTTTTCCATGGGCCTGTTTTGTGGAAGAGCCTTGTGCAACAATTGAAGTGGCCATAGTAAGTGACTTTGACAATAGCTAACAAACATTGAAGTACACGCCTTATCTACACTCAGTGCTTTCAAACACCATCTCATTTTACACCATCTCCAAGGCTTAGGTATTATTATCATCAGTCAATTTTCAAGATGAAGGAATTGAAACATTGGCATTCAATGCTTCAGTCTTGGAGGCACATTGGAAACACCTGAAGATGTTTTAAAGATGCTTGAATTTAGACTCTGTGGGAGATGGAATCAGACATTGGCAGTTTTTAAAGGTTTTCAGATGGTAGTGATAGGAAAACAAAGTTGAGAACCACTAATTAAATAATTTTTCCAAAGTAGCACAATGAATGAGCATGGATTCAGGGTTGGCACCTAGGAGGGTAGATTCTTAATTATATATTCTACTGTCCTATAAGGTATATCTGTGGAAGCAACAACAGGATGGAATCAGTGTTATAGTTCATACCTGCTCCAAAATTATGACAGCATCTTATGGCCATGGGCTCAGCACCCTGTTCTAGGAATATCCCCCACTTGTTCCTTTAAAAGGAATATGTGGCTTCTCACTGATCTTACTGTACAGTTAACAGTTTTTCTCTTCGTCTGCAAAGACAAAGGCCCTCAGAAGCTGACCTCTTTCTATCCACCCAGTCACGTCTCCTTGAAGAAGCTAGTCAGGCAGTGGCTTGTCCCACCCCCCTGTCTCTAGTCTAGGTTTTCCCAGTGGTTGTGGCCTCTGCCTGGTACGGTTCCTTTCCTTCTTCCCAAAATTAATCTCTGCTTTATCTTTTAATTTTATATAAATGGTTAAGGCTCAGTAAGAACATAATTTTCAAGACTAATTCTAAACCTCCTTACTGGAAACTTTATGAATTCTCAAAGCTTTGCATTCCTTTCATCCACTCTCACACTTTTACTTGTTAACCCTATGTAGGTTATTGCTGAATCTAAGTCTCTAACTTCTATCACTTTTCCTCACCCTAAACCAAGTACCTCGTGGACATCTTTTTGCTTTCTTCATGCCATCTGAAACTCTAGCTTGCTTATAGCAAAACTCACCATCCTGCTCTAAAATGTAGTTCATCTGAAGTTTTTTTTTTTTGTTTTTTTTTTTTTTTTTTTTTTTTTTTTTTTTTT
>RJWJ010012546.1:0-41804 GCA_004363605.1 Indri indri | reverse complement strand
GGACTTTGGTTCAAACATGAACCCACTGGAGACAAAAGATGCAGCATGAAAGGAAGTGAAGGCCCAGCCTTCTTCCCCTCAGACAGCCCCTTCGGGATATCTTTGGGGGTGACAATGCCCTGTTTCATCTAAGCTGCCTGGATGGAAAAAAGAGAAAACCCTAAAAGCCACCTCGGAATGATGGCAACCCCCAGGTTTCTCCCTTGAACAGCCAGTTCTTACTGCCTAGTCAGATGGTACATGCCTTACAATCTCTTCTATTGACTGTGTACACCAGTTGTCCATTCGTTGAGCACCTGCTGTATGCACAGGCTACTAGCTATCCCTTCCTTTGAGCAATGAGAATGTCAGTCTGTTACACTGATTTCATTTCCATGATCTCATCCAGAACTTTTGAGTCTGTCATGTCACTTTCAAACCTTCCCTGGTCCCTCCCAACCCACTCCTGACAAGTCTACCTCCTGTGACAGGGACACTTAGAGCCTAAGCAAATGGTGGGGGGAAGACAGATAAAGAAAGCGCAACCATAGGCCATGGGTCTTCTCTCTAACACATGGGCAAAATCTATTATTGATGGTATCAGCAGGTTAATTAAGCAGTCTGTTAGTGATAATGTTAAGAAAGCTGGCATATTTTCAACTCAGATTGTCACCATTCAAGACTCAGGCATAACTGATGTTGGATCAAGCAATGCTGGGAGATATCATGGAACGAGATGGGGGAGTGGGGAGAGAGAGAGAGATTGATTTTGCTTCTTGCTGATGGCAAGCTCAGTGTCAAGTCCTGAGGAAAATACGCTCTTGACTGTTGCAGATGTTCTCACATCCGACCCACTGCAATGCAAAATCATGCAGATTGCGAACAACTAAGGAAGCAGTCAGTGTAGAAGGGACAGTGTGGGGAAGAAGAAAGAGCAGTAGACAGAGAGACAAATGTACCAGGAAGTTCTCCAAAAGAAGACCACAGGGGAGCCTTCCCCCTAAACTAGTGCAGGAATAGACAAGCAGACCAATGCAGCATACTTGCCCAGCAACACACCTGCCTGTTGGGGACATTAACTGGTGGTAAAGCAGTTATATCAACTACCAGGGAAAGGACCGTTTGAACATGGAGGTGGAGCAATGGGCTATTGATTTGGGGAGAACAAAATATAACTCCTCAATTCTAAGATGCATTTTCCCATATTTTAATGTTTTAAAAATCATGATGTGCCTTACAATGAACGTCAGTGGGGAGGGGGGGACCTTATCTGCTACCCCAAACAACTGCCTGTACGTGTGTGAACTTAGCCACGCGTAGAGGTATCTGTTCAATCAAGTGTCACCTCAGCTGACCACAGCAATCCATACAGAATTTGAACTTAAACTTAGATTCCTAATTGTTGCCTAAAACATCTTTCTAAAACTTACGCTATAATGGAGCACGGACATGAAAAGTTATTGTACATGCAGAAGATCGTCTGCCAGATACCAGGCAATGCAATTAAAGACAGTAGAAATTGCCAAACCATAGATAGCTACCCTAAAGAAATGCTTGCCCATATGTACAAAGAGACATTTACAAGGATGTTAATTATAGCACTGTTTGTAAGAGCAAATAATTAGAAACAACCTAAATGTCCACCATTAGGGAACTCACATGGGAAGATCTCCAAAACAAACTGTTATGTGAAAAAAGCTACTAAGTATGTACATGATGATTTACTATATGTAAAACCCTGTAATTGGTATACACACATATGTGTGCATAAATCCACAGGTTACATTCTGGAAGGTTCATACCTCACAGAGTGGTACCCTTGGAGAAGAGAACTCAATTTGAGAATTAGGGGTTGTTGAAAGACTTCCACTTTCTTTTATGCCAAATTTTTCTCTATTATTTGAATTTTTACAATGGGAATATAATCATGCTTCCTTAACTTAAAAACTAAAAGAAATTGCCAAACTTCTTGAAGAAGATCATACAAATTTTAAAGCCAGCAGGGATTGGTGTGACCTATTCACGGATCCCACACTTAAGCATTTATGTCAGAAACCTCCTAAAGATGCCGAGTAACTTTAGGAATATTTTTTCCTTCAAGTAAAGAAAAACAATGAAACTGCAAGAGTAATCAAATCAGAAATGCAGACAAAAAATTCCCAATATTCTTTCGTATGCTTTGAAATTATACTGTCAATCTCAAAGAGGCTAAAGGAGTCAAGATTAGAGGCAGAGATTACAAAAAGCAGTGGCGGCCATGATGCTGTGTTTAATAACCAATGTCCGAAAGAGAATTAGAAAATGTGAAGAAAGCTCAGACTCCAACTCTGGCCCTGAAGAAAGTGACTTGTATTGAATGTGGAAACAAATGCTCGCTTATTCCTTCCAATGAACGTTAATTATAGTTCTCTCCTCGTCTGAAAGCCTATTATATTAATACCTCTTATAACTGAGGCATCTTAGAAACGTGGTGTTCAAGATCTAGTTAGAAACCATGTCATAAGAAATGGGAGGCCAGGCATGGTGGCTCACATTTGTAATCCCAGCACTTTGAGAGGCTGAGGTGGGAGGATTGTTTGAGACCAGCCTGGGTAATATAGCAAGACCCCATCTCTACAAAAACACAGAAAAATTAACTGGGTATAGTGGCACATGCCTATAGTCCCAGCTACTTGGGAGGCTGAGGCAGGAGGACCGCTTGAGCCCAGGAGTTTGAGGTTGCAGTGAGTTATGATGATGGTACTGCAGTCTAGTCTGGGCAGCACAGCAAGATCCTGTCTCAAAAAAAAAAGGAAATGGGAAACTGGGAAAATATATTTATTATGTATGATAAACAAAGGGCTACTAATATTAATCAATGGAGGGTCATGGTGACTGACTCTTAGTAGCTGTTCTAACCCTAAAAGATTAGTCCAAGCTAATAGTGATAATCCTCCCTGGTCAGTGATTGGTCTAAGAAGGCATATGTGACCCAATTCTAACCAATGAGGGATATCTGCTGGGGACTTCTGGGAAAGGTCTCCTCCCATCTAAGGTGTGGTAGGCAGACAGCCTCTTGTGCTCTGGACATTGTCTGGTCTGGATGTGATGCTCGGAATTGCTGCTGCCCCTTCCTGAACGTGACAGGAGCTAGCCTGAAGATGAAGCCCACTGGGGAGCTGACAGAGCAGAGAGTTGGGAGGAGGGCCCTGGATGCCTCCCCGAAGACTTGTCCTTTTGCAAAGTAATAAATTCCTTTATGATTTAAGCCAGTTTGAGTTGAGAGTTTCTGCTAAGTTCAGCCAAAAACATGCATAAAATATACAAAGATCTTTAGAAATTATTAAGAAAAAGACATGGTGATCAAAATCATAGAAAGACATATGAGTAGGCAATTCATAAAACATAAAATCCTAATAAACATGAACTCAATCTTACTAACAGTCAAAGTCAGATTTCTGAATCTAAGAAAAAAATCAATTTGCAGGAGTTCTTTTTATGTCCCAGAGTCTAATCCGAATTCATCAAATGGTTTCCAAATAGCTATTCCCAGCCTGTGGCTTGTTTTTCCTCACTTTGCTGCTGGAGTCTTCTGTCATATAGTTTAATACGTAGTCAAATAAACAATACTTTCCTTTCCAGTATATACTTTTTGTATCGTTAAGAAACTCTACCCCTACTCCAATGTTCATCTACATTTTTCTTCTAAAAGTTTGAAACTTTCACTTTTCACATTTAGGTCTTTAATCTATCTGGAATTTATTACGTGTATGGTATGAGATAGGGATGTCCTTGTTCTCCATACTAATTGGAAATCCAAATGCCCAATATAGTTAAGAAAATCCAATGCCCAGACACACTGGGCATTGGAAAAATGCAAAGTAAAATGAGAAATGAACCATTTCAGGTGAAAAAAAATTTAAAAAGATTAATACCAAATATCGAAGAGGTGTTGAAGAGGACATAGGGAAACAAAAATTCATGCTCTGCAGATAGGGTAAAAGCCTGTGTGCCCACTTGGCAATATCTAGAAAAGCTGCAAATGTGCATACCCTCTAACATTCCCATCCCGTTTCTAGGTACATGTCCTAGACTGGTAATTCTCAACACCGGCTGCACAACTGAAACCAAATCTGAGGTAGGGCCCAGATCTAATTTTTTTTAAGTACCAGATATTCATCTTCTCACCAGATGTGGTTTTGTTTTAAGCTCCCCAGGTGACTGTAATACAGATCAAGCTTTGGAAACCCTGCCCAGGAGAAACTCTTATTTATGTGCACATGGACATGTGCACAAGGTTGTTTAGAGCCAGACTGTGGTATAATAATGAGAAATTGGAAACAACTTAAATGTCCCCAATTAATCAACTATGGGTAGTCATATAGCAGAATGCCTATAATAGCTGAAATAAATGTATATATATTAACACGGATAAATCTCAAAACCACAATGAAAAGCAAGTTTCAAAAGCAAATTACAATATGATACAGTTAATATAAATTTTAAAAATATATAAACAATACAATTGATGGTTTATGGTACATAAACCGTATGGACAGGTCGGCAGCCTGCCCTGGGGAGAGAAGGAAACCAGAATCAAAAAGGTAGAGGGCATGGAGGGCTTTGAGTGTATCTAATATTTTATTTCTCTATTTCCTCAATTTTCTGTGTTAATTGAAAAATTAAATTTCATAATTTAAAAAAAAGCCACAAAATCAACTGTTGTGGCTATTAAAAAGGATAAGTTAGAATCTTATGACCACCATGAAAAGATAACCAAAATTTATTGTGAGGTTAAAAAGCAGTTTACAGGTTAGTATAATACCTGAACCCATTCGTATTAAATTATATTTATAGAGGCATATTGACACTATATATCAATATAATAAATAGGCAGAAATTCACACACTTTTAAATGTTAATTTCAATTTGGAGGGATATAGACTAAACTTGTCTCTGGGGAGAGAAGTCGGATATTTAGCTCTACAACAGTTATGTATTATCAGAAAAAAAATAGAGCCATTTTCATTAAAACAAACAAAGCACCGTAAGACTTGAATTGCCAGTCTGGCTCCAGATTGATGTTGCACAAAGTACTCCCAGACTCCACTTCTTCTGCAAGGAGGGGAAGGTAATGCTGGCCTCCCCTCTCCTTCTCTCTTCTCTTCTCTCCTGCCTCCCTTCCTTCCACTGTTTTGTTGGAAACATGGTAAATGATTCCAATGGCGCAAAAGGGTAAATTATAAAAATTAAGTCTCCTTCCTGATTCTGATCCTTAGCTTCATCCCCTCCCCATCTGAATGCACGTTTGTAGCTTTACTAGATATTGCCAAGTGGGCACACAGGCTTTTACCGTACCTGCGGGGTATGAATTTTTGTTTCCCTATGTCCTCTTCAACACCTCTTCAATATTTGGTATTAACAATTTTTTTTTTCTTTTGAGACAGAGTCTGGCTCTGTTGCCTGGGCTAGAGTGCCATGGCGTCAGCCTAGCTCACAGCAATCTCCAACTCCTGGGCTCAAGCCATCCTCCTGCCTCAGCCTCCTGAGTAGCTGGGACTACAGGCATGCGCCACCACGCCCGGCTAATTTTTTCTATATACATATATTTTTAGTTGTCAAGATCATTTCTTTCTATTTTTTAGTAGAGACGGGGTCTCGCTCTTGCTCAGGCTGGTCTCGAACTCCTGACCTTGAGCGATCCACCTGCCTCGGCCTCCCAGAGTGCTAGGATTACAGGCGTAAGCCACCGTGCCTGGCTGGTAGCAACAATCTTTTAAGATTTTTGTTCATCTGAAATGGTTCATTTCTCATTTTACTTTGCATTTTTCCAATGCCCATTATGGTTGAGAACTTTTTCTTAACTGCATTGGGCATCTGGGTTTCCAAATAGTACAGAGAACAAGGAGGTCCCTATTTCATACCATACACAAAAATAAATTCCAGAGGCAACCACTGTAGCCAGGTTCTCAGGTCGCTGCCAGAGATGGTCCATGCATTAAAAGCGTACACGTATGTACCTCACACCACCTTTACCCACACACACACACTCCCACACTCAAATCACAGCAGAATACAACCCCTCTGCCTTTAAAGGAGCGATGATTATCAAATAAGGATGTAGACCCTAATATTTGCTTGATTTCACAATAATCACCATTATTCCACCTGAGAGGGAGTGCTAAACGGCACAGATTTTCTTTTAAATAGCTTGAGAACTTGGGGAGAGTTTCACAACCCATATTGAAGTGTTACCAACTCAGGACTGGGAATTTCTGGATGGAAAAATCAGCTTGTAAATCTAGGTGTAGGTTGACTCTGAAGTTTGGAATCTCTTAATATAAGATTCCTGCTAACACATCCATCTTCTAAAAAGCTCCCTTTTATCACCGCTGCTCCCTAGTTTGAGCTTCTTCAATGGTTCCCCATCAGCCATAAGATAAAGCTCAAACCCTAAGCAAATCCTCAAGGCTCCAGCATGCCCTCCCCAAGCAGGCCCCTGCTCCCTCCTGCACTCATAACCCCCTCCCCACTGCCTTACACTGCCCTACTTTCTCTGCCTTCTGGGTTTTAGGAATTATAAAACCTCAACAGCATTTACTGAGCACCTACTATTGCCAGGTCCTGAGCAAGCTGCTCAGAAACAGGTGACTTGGTCACGTGTGAATGACCCCATAGCTTTTTGGGTCTGTCTACTAATCAGACACTTCCCCAAAACACAAGAGTCAGGCAGCTCGTTCCAATAACAGACTCATTTTTTTTTTTTTCCTTTCTTTCAGAAGATCTTGCCACTCTTGTTGGGCTCCTGCTTATCAGAGCTACTCTTGACGTGTGGAGCCAGAATTAAACAGACTCCTTTGTTCTGGGTATTCTATCTTTAGTAATGCAGTTGAAATATGAGTGAACGTCATCAGAGGCACATGCCACGCTGCGGACCCATTCTGAGCACACAGCCCACAAAATCCCCAGGTCTCTGTCCTGAGTACCTCGGCCAAGTCAGGTCCTGGCACCTTTACACTTGCACAGCTACATTTTTTGAACAGCAAGCCTTACCTCAAACCTTGTGAGATCTCATCGTCCCACCTTGACAGATCTTTTTAGATCCTGGTACTCTTGCCCATGAATTCACAATCCCTGCCAGGTCGGTGTCCCTGCTTCTTGAACGTGAGCCACAGGCCTCCTCCGTCCCAGGCAGTCATAAAATAACTGGAGGGGATGAAACTGAAGACAGAGCCCTGGGACACACCACTAGATACTTCCCTCTGGCTGCTGCGGACCCACTGCCCATGTCCTCTTGGGGCCTGACGCACACCGGGGGCCCATGCCAGTTCCGAGGCTGCCACCAGCGCTGGCACCCCGCCCAGCCCAGCCGTCCTTCCACAGCTCCTCAAAATCCACACCATGGTGCCCACACATTCCTTTGATAACATGGTCTAATGATCTCCCTTTTTAAAACAAATGCCCTCTCTCTAAATAATGCAGTTCATATTAGGTTCCTAAAATCTTAGAGGTGTTAGAAGGTGATTTAGAGATAGTATCTAACGAATTTCATCCTCTGTAAAACTTTATTGCACTTGTCACCGGAACTTTTACTTTTTGTGCTATTTTGGGCATTGAACACCCATTACCCCCAAATAATAAGTTCCCTAATGGCAGGAATGTGTCTTCTCTTGAGGCAGGTGGAGGCTAGTGGAGCTAGAAGAGGACTAACATTCACTAGGTGCTTACGATATGCTGGGAGATTGTCGTGTTTAATCTTCACGAAAACTCCTATTAGTGACACTAGTATCCCCATTTTACAGATGGGGCACCATGGCCAGGGAAGTTTGGATAATGTGCCCAGGATGACTCAGAAAGTGGTCGGCCCATCTACCCTAGGCCTGCTGGCTGAAAGAGTGGACCCAGTGATGGTAAAAACTTATACAAGAAAACAGAACACCCAAAAATGATTTTAAAAAATGGAAAATGTCTAAATAAATGTCCAGGTAGCCACAGAATCTGGTCACCTTTGTCATCAGGGTGAGGTTCCACTACAAGAGCCTGATCTCAAACCTTTTGTGCCGAAGCATTTTTTGGTCACTGAACAAACCCACACTGAGCACTGACTGTGTGTCAGGCACAGTGGGGTCCTCGCTGGGTGGGTGATGAATGAAATCTATTCCCTGTCCTGGGGCACTCACAGTCTGATGGGCGAGGCAGGCTTGGAAACAAAATGGGCAGTCCCCAGATAGACACAGGCACACACAGGGAGCCACCGTCTAACCCTGACTGGGACTCCAGTGAGGGCTTCCGAGAGGAGATGGTTTCTAAGCCGAGTCACAAAGACCTGGCGGCCAGGAAAGAGGCTGAGGCAGTGGGAAGAGCACGCATCCAGGCAGCAGGGCCCCTTGCAAAGGCCTGGGCTCAGCTAGAGGCAGGAGAGGAGGGTCGCAAGATTCACTGCAGCTGCAGTCGGGTACAGCAGGGCACGAGCAGGAGCAGGTCCAGGCAGGGACTCATGGCATCCAGAGGCGTCTGAAGGGCCATGGATGCCATGTGGAGCACCACTGCCCCGGGTGGAGGGAGCACATGTCACAGGGCCTAGCTGCTGCAGGCACACCCTGCTGCCTTCCACTCACGGGGGACGAGGCCTGGACAGCGGTGCTCTCACCTGGGGGCAGGCTCTCAGGACTCGGGCAGCACTGCCACGGCCACCTCCTGGATGAGGGAAGCAGGGTGGACTGAGCATGAGGGAGTAGTGCAGCACTGGAGGGGTCGATGACATGAAGACAGTGTGGCCTGGGGGTGAAGGGGGCACAGATGTGGAGGAGCAGGTGCACGGCATGTTGGGTGCGAGTGGGCAGAAGCCCTCCCAGGGACTGCCCAGACAGCCTGAGCAATGCACTCACTGGTGAGCTCAGGGATCTTTTCATGGCAATGAAATACATTGTGACATTTAACATAAGGGACTGCGGGGGACAGCACAGGAAGAAGTCATTTCCTAGCAAAGGGCTGCTGGGCCGCATTTCCGGTAGAGGCAGGAAGGCTATTCTCCATGGAAGGCGTCAGCTGGCTGAGGCTTAGGGCCCAGATGGGGTCTTCACTAGCACATGACACTCATGGCTGTCCCCTGCTCCATATGGATGCAGTCAGGCAGCCAGGGGTGACCTTCGGGGCTTCCGTCCCTCCCTTACACACACCTACACAGTGCTGTGGTGCCAGCCTTATAGATGTGCTTGCTGAGATGACCCCTGGGGTCTCCACCTCGCTAAAGCCCCTGCCCCGCCCGTCACTGTGACAACGTGTGCCTATTCCTCTGGCCAGTGTCCGCTCTAGGACCTGGCCCGGGCCATCCCTCCTGTTGGTAACTCCTCCCAGCGCCCCCTCTCCGAAGGCCTCTCAAGAAGGCTGTGGGCCTGCAGCTCGTGGAACAGACTCCACGCAGGGAGTGTGGTGGCTGGACCTGGGGGTGTGTATTTTCCGATGCCTCCTCTATTGACCTTTAATTACACTGTTTGCCCAGCTTCCCAAACCATTAACTTCCACCTCACAGCGACCATTCGTCAATTAACAGAGGGCCTGCTCTGAGCTCGAGCTCCTGAGCACAATTAGGCGTGACAGTCCACAAATAAGAAAGAACTAGAGAATTAATTAAGGTCTAAGCAAATTAATTACCAGTCCCAAATCGATTCCGATGCCAGCACACATGCTCCTGGGCTCACCGTCTTTCCCAACATCTCCATGTATAAATAGAAACAGATTTCCCACATGATTGCTGTTCTGGACCAGGGGCACAGCGCGGCCCTGAAACCACCTTGGCTGCAGCAAGCATCCCGGGGCTTCCCACGTACGCACATGCATCGGTGCACACACACGCACACACATACGCACAACCCTGGCTGAAAACCCAGGGGAGAACGTGGAGTCCTTGAGTAGCCCCTGCCACCTCTGGGCCACACACCTCAGTTTCTCAGCTACAGCTGGCGAGGGGTCCTCCAAGCAGGCTGGGCCTGGGAGGCCTGGGGCGTGGCCAGCTCAGTGTAACTTTCAGCGAGTCTATGAAATGGGGACAGCACACTCTGCCTTCAGACCCCCCAGGACAGAATGAGGAGAATAGGGGAGAAGAGAGCCCTGCTGGGGGCACGAGCACAGCTGTGCGGACCCCTGGGAGTGCTGGGCTCTGCAAACTTGGGGAGGCATACAGTGACGTCAAGGAGGTCCCAGCAGAAAGGGGCTGAAGGGGGTCTGGTCAGAGGCCTCATTTCCCGATGCGGCGACAGAGGGCAGTGCAGGGTGGGAGCAGGGGGCTTAGATGCCAGCCCAAGTGTCCTCTACTTGGGTGTCTCAGGCCTCTCTGAGGCAGAGAAGAGAAGTCTCCCCCAACCTCCCAGACTTCAGGCCGGAGCCCCAGGAGGAGCAGGGCAGAGCAGTGAGAAGAAGTGACTGACTCCTGGGAGCCTCCTTGTTCCCAGAGCTTGAGTTCCGGCCTGCCTAGGAGGGTGGGAGTGAGGACGTGGTCCCAACCACTGGGCACACAGCCCTCTTGGGGATCCCCCTCACCCTGAAGAGCCCCTTCTGCTCCACTCTGCACACACATCCCAACGACCAGGGCTTAATACGATCACTCCACTTGCCTCAACCACTTCCCACGTGCACTCGCAGCTTGGTGAGTCCTGTCTCCCCATCATGCCAGGAGCCCCAAGGGGCAAAGGACCTGCTACCAGGTAAAATATGGCCTGAGCCAGCTTCTCAACAGCCTTTAAGGGTGGCCCAGCCTGGTCCGGCCTGGCCTGCCTTGGAAAGCAGGAGCGAACGTTGGCAGGACTTAGGCCCTGCCAGAACCCAGGGGGCTTAGAGATGCTCTGTCTTGGTCAGGGGTTCCTGGGGATAAGATGGAGGAGGGCCAAGTGCAGGGACTGGGTGGTGGCCTGAGAGGACCAGGGGGTTTTTGAGCCCCTGGTGGGTGAGGGGCATTACCTATTCATCTCACGACTGTGTCAGTACTGACTAGGGGAATCGGCAAGTGCCCATTTGCAGGTGGGACTGGGATGGACACCAGAGCCAGAGAGACAGAACAGGCCTGTGGGGAGCAGAGACCGGGGCTGGTGGTGGAAGGCAGGCGGAACTTCATACAGCCAGGGCTCGGGCAGCTGGCCCAAGGAAGAAGCCAGGAAGGGCCTGCTTCTCTCGGGATCCTGGCGAGGTAGGACTGCCAGGGCTGCGAACCACGCTGTGTGCAACCTGTGCAATGGGCTGGGGATATGTGGGATCTCAGGACCCCCAGCAGCGGCCGGACCTGTGTGAGGGAGCAATGAGAAAGTGGGAGGGGAATCAGGCTGGAGCCTAAAGACGGACATGTCAGAAAATCTCAGACCGAGAGCAAGGACCCTCCTCCTGAAGGAGTCCCAGGGAGATTAAGACCACTCCAAGGTCACACAGCCAGCAGAGCAGGGCTGTGAAGCTCTTATCTGAAGCTTGGCCGAGGGCAGATTACATCCCAGCCAGATCCAGTCCAGTGCAGCTGGTCGCTGCCCCCTTGTCGGGCTGCTTCTGACCCTGCAGGCCAAAGGTGAGGAATACCAGTTGGGCGGCCTGTTTGCTCAATTAGGCCCCTTACAAAGTCAGATCTAAAGAGTTATTCCATTAATGGCCCAGGACAGAAATAGCTGAGAGTTCATTAAAAGTGTGGAGTTGCTATAGTAATTATCTGGGTCGGCTGTGGCTTGGCAGGGTAGCTGGTTCTGGGAGTTCATTAGCCTCTGGGCCATCCAGGAGGCGGGGTGCCCAGTAACAATCTCCTACCTTCTCACGGGGGCCTTTCCTATCAATGGAATCTGGTCTGCGGCCTCGTTTGCTCCTCCCAGAGGCCTGGGCTGTAGGGAGGTGGATACTGGCACCTGCATTTTACGGATGGGGAAGCTGAGCTTGGAGGGGAAGAACAGGACCAGGACCACGAGCCTGGGTCTGACTCTAGCTTTTCAGACTGAACCTTGGCACCAGGGAGGTCACAGAACCTCATGCCCTGTGCTGGCACTGCCTCCATCTTTGTCCTCTGGCACAGAGGGAAAACTGGTGTTATGGTTTAAGCACTTGCTTATCCTTCTCTTTTGACAACTAACTATGCGCTGCCTTGTGCTGCTCTCGATGTCCCTTATTTCTTTTTGATTTTTTAAAAAATTACTGCTGGTCATGGTGCACACCGGTAGTCCCAGCTACTCAGGAGGCTAAGGCAGGAGGATCGCTTGAGCCCAGGAGTTTGAGGTTGCAGTGAGCTATGATGATGCCACTGCACTCTAACTTGAGCAACAGAGTGAGACCCTGTCTCAAAAAATAAAATAAAACAAAATAAGAGCCAAACTGGGCTTTTTGGCATCCTCATAACCCAGGCCCAGGGCATCCGTTGTGAGCCCTAAGTCCAGCAAAGACTCAGCTGAAGGCAGGAGACATCCTTCCTACATACACTTGTGCACCCACAATCACCTGCTTGCGAGAAAGGCCTCTAAAACCCAGAGGGCCACAAGACCCAAAGGCTTGAAACCTAAACTAGCAGAAGCTTCCAACCTTCTTTTGTGCCAGGAACCCCTCTGGCAGTCTGGTTAGGCCTATGTACCCCTCTCAGAATAATGTTTCTAAATATATAAAATAATATACATAGGATCACAAAGGGATTATAGTGAAATAAGTTATCAAAATATTTTTTAAATTGTGATATAGTAATAGACATGCTTTTAAACTAATGAATTAAAAAGGAAGATCTAGTTGACACTTTAAATATGACTTAATGTTGAATGTAAAGGATATTTTAAGATCTTTGTAACAACTGTAATGTGACACAAAAATATCTTTGATTTCTATTGGTGACAAAGTCACAGGTCTTGCTTCTTATTGTGGTTTGCAGCCTATATTCATAATGGAAAGAAATGTTAAACCGCCGTTAGAGGTTAGTGTAAATATCTTCCCCAACCAAGTTCATGGGGTCCACTGCATTCTGTTTACTGCCCCTTGAGGGGCCTGGGACCCCAGGTTAAGAATGTGTGTGTTGAAGCAGAATCTCAGGCACAGAGCTGTCAGTGAGGCCCCGTGATCCTGACCTCTAGCGACGTGTTTTGCTCCAGTTCCCCCAGCTGGGTGTCCCCTGGGCATCAGGAGAGATGTGGAAGGACCATCCAGCCCCCTGGGAGCCCTGCAGTCCCCCACACCCGTGCACAGCACACGCATGTCTATGCACCGTGCAGCTCTTACCTACGGCAGGGAATGGCACAAATCTCTGGACGAGAAGGCGGGTGGCTGGAGTGAACTTGTTGGCTTTCTGAACCAGGACATTAAGGCCCACCTTGGAAAGAAAAAGAAAAAAAAAAACAACAGAAAAGGTGCACGGTGCTGCAGTGGCTCGTGGGAGGAAGGGGGCAGAACTGGAGGGAGAGCAGAGAGAGAGGGGCATGGCCTTTCCCCTGCAGTGGCACCCTAAACCCATGGCGTCACCTCATAGTTCAGAGCTCCTATGTGGCTAGAGTACCACTGCCCAGTCCTCCCAGGTACCAGGCCCACGAGAAAGAGGGAGGGGTGAAGCATCGGACACACACACACTCACATGCTCATGCTCACACACATCCACATCCACAGACACTCACACATTCACACACACATATACACATCCACACTCACACACTCACATTCACACTCATACATATACACACACAGTCATACACACATACACATGCACACTCATACACATATACACACTCATGCACATATGCACACACTCACACATTCACACTCATACACACTCTCTCACACATACACACATGCACAAACACACTCAGTGGAGGGGAAGGGACGGAACGGTGCAGCGGTTGGGGCTAGCACACGTACTCTGCACATAAATGAAGTGTAGGAACCCTCATTCCCACCCCGGCCTCTCAGCACCATGTTTCTGAGACCCTGAGGGCTCAGGAGGAGACCCGCACACCTGCCCACAGGCTGCCGGGCCAAGCAGAGTAGCTCAGAGCAGGACAGAGGAGCGATGGAACCACGCCTGCCTTCGCTCCTCTTGTCGGGCCCAGGACCCCAGGCACCCCACCCCAGCCCCTGCCTGGGCCTCCTCACTCCATCCATCCATCGCCCACGCTGCCCTCATCTTTCTAGAGCACAGGACTGCCACGCCCACTACCACCGGCTCCTCCCACGACCTGTGTCAAAAGGTGTGATCTCCCTCCTACAGCTGTCCAGCCATCATAACCTCACCTCCCACTCCCCTGATACCCAAATTTAACCCCATGAGTCCAGTTTGTTGGTCATCAGACACTACATGAGCCTTCCATCCCTGGGGCCTTTGCAGCGCTGGTCCCTAGGCCTGGGGTGCCTCCCTCCTCCACTTGGCCCACACCCGTTCTTTCAGTTCTGCCTCCAGTGTTAATGACTAGCAGTGGGACTTAGGGAGGTAAGTCATTTAACCTTTCTCGGCCTCAGTTTCCTTGTCTGTAAAAAAGGGATAGTAGTATCTACAATATCCCAGGGCTATTATAAGAATGTATGCGAAGTGTTTGGAATGAGCTTGGCACATAAGAGGCCTCGATACATAAAGCAATACAATAACAATGTCACTGGCTGGGATGGAGGAATCATGCCCTTTTCATCTTTGTCTACTACTAGAGCTGTACACAGCAGCACACAGCACGTGCTCAACCTGGTGATTGAGAAAGAAACACAGGAACCAACAAATGCCTGCATGGCGAGATCAGCGAAGGTGCGGAGACGGAGTTCTTGGAGGTTAGGCTAGGCAGGGGAAGAGGTTTCTGGTGGAGAAACAGCATGGCACTGGCATGGAGAGAGAAAAGACAAGATGCATGTGGCCGGACCAGGAGTCGGGGGTGTAGAGGCCTCAGCCTTCTGGGTGGCTGGGGAAGACGCAGAGCCTTGGGAAGGCCTCCAGGGCTGCTGGGTGTCTGCAGCAGTCACAGCAGTCGCTGCACGGCAGGAATGGCCCAGCCCAGGTTGCAACTGTGAGACCCAGGAAGACAGGCAGTGACAGCCCACCAGCCCCAGGGCAGCCCAGCACCCTGCAGAGCCAGAGTGCTGCCTGGCAAACACGGCCGGGGACCTCAGTGTCTGGCCTCATGTCTTCATGTCCCAGGCTGATACTCAGAGTCCAATCCTTGCTTGCTCGAGGGAAGGGTGGAAGGCAGGGAGACTCGTGGCAGCTTGGATGTGCCACAGTGGTACAGTGGGACAGGGATGGGGAGCTGCCAGCCACACTGGGCCCTAATGCCCCTGCCACACAGGTAGAACTCATCAAGCCCAGGTCTCCCCAGCTCTCAGCAGTGATGACTCAGAAATGGCCCCCACCCCCAACCCCAAAAGAAGCGCAGTGAGGGAAAGCGTGGGAGGAGGCAGACGGCTTTAGTTATGACGAGGAGGGGGCTCGGGAGAAGCCGGTGGGCACCTCCTCCGTGCCGGCCACTCAGCACATGTTCACATGAACTATCTTAATGAAATCCCTACTACAAGGCTTTTGGAGAGGCCCTTTTTATGGATAACAGACAGGTTCACAGAGGTTAAGTAACTTTGCCCAAGGCCAGACAGCTGCTTTGAGGCAGGTAAAGCTGGGATTTGAACCCAGGGCCTGATAATTCCAAAGCTTTGCCCTTAACTGCTGTGCTACTCACTTTCCAATGTTTTCCATCTCAAGGAGCGATGCTTTCACGTCAGCGTGCCATTTAATGGCACACCTGCATAGCAAGAGCCTCCCTGGCAAAGGCCAGCTTGGGGGCTTCCAGACGAGTGGAATAGAGAAGGCGGCTCCTGTCAGGAAAGACAGGGCCCTTGAGCCATCCCTGCCCCACGCGGCTGGAAGTCAGGAGGTCTGGGCTCAAAACCCCACCCGCTCATTTGGGAAGATGCAGGAAGTGCTGGACGAGGGGGAGCAGGAGCCATTCGAGGTGAGCAGGGAGGCCGGGACCCCTCCCCGTGGCAGCCTCTTACAGGCGGGCAGGGCTGAAGTGCAGTAGCGGGGTAAGAAGGAGCAGTGGCCATCAGTTGTAGCAAACACTCAGACTTGTTCCCCAGCCCCTGTGAAGCCTTCTCCTCCCTGGTCAGCCATTCTTCCCACTGGCTAGGACTGGCACAGTCCAGAGTGGGTCACCCATCCTATCTCCCCAACTGCAGGCAGGAGCCCAAGGTGGGGAGGAAGAAAGAAGAGAAAAAACAGTGTCCTGGTCCCAGGTCTCTCTGGCTTCCTCTTCCCTAAAGCCCACTAGGGTATCCCCAGCCTGGATGGGGTGACATTTAATGAGGCACATGTATGTTTCTCAGAGCATGGCCAATATACGTGAGCACAAGGAAGGGGCCAGGAACCAGCAACGTGGGGAGAGAACCTGGGCACGTATGTAGCTGTGAGCTCATGAGGAGTCAGTGAGGTCACCCTGCCCACACACTGGTGATGGGCCCTATGGCAGAGAGGGCACGGACACAGAGGAGGCAAGTAGCCACTTACCCTTGCTCCCCGTCAGGCCCCCAGCCCAGGCCTTACTGCCCCAGTGCCTAGAACAGCCACAGCCTGGAAGGAACCCAGGGCGGGCTGCAGACCGGGGGTTGGGAGCCCGTCTGTTCTAGTTCCTCAGGGGCCCTTTGGCCTGCAACATTTGGTGGAGCCCATTAAAATTAAAAAGCCAAGTGGCTGGTGGCTCTGAATGCCAGCTCGTTTTCCCTGGCATGGTGGGTCCTGTTTAAGGGAACCAGCTGGCATTAATGGCACACAACTCATCACGAACAGCAGCTAGCGATCAGAAAAATCGGAGCTAATAATCAGGTTTAGGAAAGATAATGAGATATGGAACAATCGCTGCTGAGGGTCCCCCAGGGTCTGTTTTAACAGCCTCCAAATAAGCTACAAAATAGAAATTAACCAAACAGGAGCTCCATTTTGGCAGAGGGGGAAAACAAACAGGGTGTGGATTTTGCACAAGAATTTCTAGCACGGCCAGCCACGGGGTCCCAGGAGAGAGGCACGACCCCGGACCCCGTGGGCAACAGCATCAGCCTGAGGGAGGCCATGGGCCTTCTCTGACCGCTTGTCTCCAGGCTCTGGCTACCAGGCTAGTGAATTTACCATGGGCAGCTGACGGGAGGCCAGAGGAAGAGGAGGGAAGGCCAGCTTCCTGACAGTCCCCCGAGACAGGAAAAGGGCTGACCAGCACCAAGAACTGTGCCTGGGTGGCAGCTCCATGACATAAAACCTTTAGTATCATGAGCTATGTGACTGGTGGCTGCATCCTTAAGTACCAAGGGCTCTTCAGGCCACTAGCAGCCTAATTTCTTCAAGGCCAGCAAGGAGCCACTGGCTGGGGCTGGAGCAATGCCTGCATCCCTCTCCCACCAGGACTGCCCCTTCTCACTCCAGCCCGCATGTCCCACTCTGGCGGATGCCTCTGTTTCCACAGGCTCCAGACACTCCACCTTCACACATCCAAAACAAAGGTTATACTCCTCCTCTCCCACACCCTTCCTCCTCACCCATTCCAGCTAAGCTCCTCATGCCAGAGACCTCAGACCCTTCCTGGGCAGGGGCCTCTCTGGCCCACATCCAACCATCGCTCGTGGTTCTAGCTCCTGGATATCTTGAATGTGGCTCTTCTCACCCTCTGCTCCCACCACTTAGCACACGTCACCTCTCCCTGGATGACTGCCCACTCCTAACTGGGCCCCTGCTTCCACTCTTACACCCACCAACCTACTCTCTACAGCAGCCAAAGTGAGCTTCTGAAGATGCATAGACACTTTGGGAGGCTGAGATGGAAGGACTGCTTGAGGCCAGGAGTTCAAGATCAGCCTGGGAAATATAATGAGATCCCCCTGACCCCCATTTCTTCCAAAAAATAAAAAAATTAGCCAGGTGTGGTGGTGCATGCCTGTAGTCCCAGCTACTTGGAAGGTTGAGGCAGGAGGATCGCTTGAGCCCAGGAGTTCGAGGTTACAGTGAACTATGATGATGCCACTGTACTCCAGCCTGGGTGACAGAGCAAGACTCTGTCTCCAAATAAAAGAGAAAAAGCATAGCGACCTGCTTAAAGGTGTTCAGTGGCTGCTCACAGCATCAAAAGAGCCGCACAGCCCTGCGAGACCTCTCAGCCTCGCCTGCTTGGAAGGCTCCAGCCACCTAGCCACCTAGCCACCTTCCCCTTCCTCCCAGGAGCCAATCCTCCCCAGGGCCTTCAAGCCCTGGCCCCCAGGTCTCCTTGCTTTTCAGCCTCAGTGTCAAGCTCCCTCTTCACTCAGGGATCCCCTTTTACAGTATCTCAAAGAACCTGGAACTTTCTTCAATGCAACTATCACAGTCTCTAAGCATATATTTATTTACCTTCTTAAAAATGTATGAACCCAAGTAACACATGCATCTGATTAAAATAGTGAACAGCACAGAAATATTTTTACCTGTGGACTCTACTAAGTATCCACCTTTCCCGGTAGACCACAAGTGCTAGGACACAGGGCCTGTTTCTCTCTAACTCCTCACTGAATTCCTGGTGCCGGGTGAAATGAGTATGTGCTTAGTAAATCTTCCTAGAATAAATGAAGTGAATGATTTCTGAAACCTGAAGGAAAAAAAAAGAGCCACAAAGGAGACTTGCCCTGTCAGCCGCTGCTGTCCACCTGAGCAAACACTGAGCACCACTGTGTGCTAGATCCTGCACGCACAGGCCTAACAGTCCACCCAGGTAGATCATGTCATCTACTCCGTTCAGAGAAGGGGCCTAGATGGGGTGGGCCCCAAGGGCATGAGGGCTTCTGAAGAAGGGGATACCTGACTGAGCCCTGAAAGGTGAGCAAGAGGCAGCCAGGTAGGAAGTGGGAAGGGCCTGGCAGAGGTTCCGAGGCACGAAATAGCAGGTTGTCTGCAGGGTGCTCAGAGGACAGTTTGCGGCTGGCTCTGCAGACTCTACTGGCACCTGCCCGCCGGGGATCCAAGGGGCCTGGAGAACAATGGAGAAGGGGGCCTAAAAGGAGGGAGGGCATGTGATCAAAAGTTAGATGCACTCTTGGGTGGTGGATAATAATGTAACCAATGGTCGGGGGTCCGCATGGCTGCAGGATAGGGGTGCTGGGGGTGGGCTGGGGAAGGTCAAGGAATCTCTGAAGTACCAAAAATGCCCACCAGAGGGCGTGCTTTGTAGAACAAGCTTGGTAACCAAATGGACCCATGACCCTCCATAGAGGTCAATTGTCCTCTAACCCCAGTCAGCCTGTTGCTCGACAGTGGGGGCAGCCTGTAACTTTGTCGCAGTGGCCAAGTGGCTGCAACGGAATTAGTCAATGGCTAAAGTGCCAGTTAGCTCCAAAGTGCCAGTTAGCTCCAGCTGCAGCTGAGTGGCTTATTTGCTGGCAACAGTGACCAACCAGGCCCCTGAACCACGCTCCATGGGGACCAGGAGGTCAGCTGCTGTGAACCCAATTACACCAGACTCCTTCCACGTAGGAGGGGACAACAACTTGTCCTCCCCAGAATAGATGCTGGGCTGCTTTTCGTGTCTGACTCGCCACTGCCAGCATCACCATCTGCAGGCTTCCGAACACTTCAGATGCTGCTACAGGGTCCATGCAATGGGCCCTCCAACCCCAAAGCCACTCACTGAAAGCAGGAAGACAATAATCTGGTCCAGAACTCACAGGTACCATCACCCTACCTCCATCAGGCCCCAAGAAGAACCAGCCCCAAGAAGTACACCCTCCACCATAGAGCCAGCCACGCCCTGTCCTGCAGGACACAGGGCATGCTCTGGACCAGGGACAAATCTATGCTGCTTTGGCCAGAAAACACAGGCCTAGGGCCCAAGTATGAAGGTGAGCAGAGGGTCTAACCTTGTTACACCTAAATAAGCTCTCAAAAAATTTCTCCCAGTGCCCACTGCTCTAGCCGTCCCTAGGGAGGGCCTTGACACCAGGGGGCGTGGTAATAGTTCCTGCAACCTGGAAAACGGGGAAAATGACTTATGCCTCCTTATGGCACAGGGGGAGCAGAACTGTGTGATTAAGCTGGGTAAGCTGTCATTTACTTCACCTCGGTGGCATCTATGAGATGGGGATGAGTGCCTAAGCAGTGCCTGGAGCACTGTGGGCGCTCTGCTAGTGTTAGCCGTCGTGACTATTATTATGATTATTTGCCAGTTTGACTATCAGGGGAACGTGCAGTTGCCAGCAGGCAAGGGGAACCAACGGAGGGTTCAGCCCAGGGATCCCCTGGGACCGCTCGTTGTACTCCAGTGTCTGGTAGAGAAGGTTAAGAGAGACCACTGCATCTCACACAGAAAGGACCCCCTAGGGCCCAGAGCCTTTGGGAAAGGAGGTCGGCATTGTCCCAACAGGGAAAGGCCTCAGCCAGCCGAGACCCAGCTGAAGGGCAAGGGTTTGAGGCACGGGCATGAAACGTCTCTCATCACCTGGCTGCGCCAACCAGCTCCTGCCCGGTCACGCAGGACTTCAGCCCCGAGCCTTCCTCTCCAGCCCAGGTTCCCCCTCAGCCAGGATCCTGTCCCCGTGAGGGTGGTACGTGTGCTGGGCCTGCCAAGCGCCCCCGCTCCTCCTCCAGCCCACTTCTGCCCACACCCCCTGCAACGCCCAGGTCCCTGAGCACACGTCGGATTCCGGGCTCGGCCTCCTGCCTCCTGAGCAAGGCACTCGTGTCACTTCATGGCCAGCCCTCTGCTCCTCACTCATCGTCGCCCCGCCCCCAGCACTCCCCACCTGGCACCGCACTCGTTTTCTGAGCGTCCCAAATTTGTCATGCTGTCCTTCTCCCACGTGCCTCTGCGTGCGCTGGGCCTTTCTCTGGAACACTCTGCCCTGCCTTCCCCTGGCTCTCTCTGGTCTGTCCTGCAAGTCAGCCCCATGTGAATTAGGGGCCCTTCCCCTGGTCCCATGACACCCTAGGGTCGCCCTCGTCATAATTCTGACTATACCACGGAGCGTTCTCAGCTTCCCTTCTCAGCATCTTGGAGGACACGCCAGTCTCTGTGGCTCCCAGTTCCTGTAAAGTGCCTGGCACATCACAGACCCCTGACGGGAGCAATGGGTCTTGCCTCCTGTCACCCTGGTGCAGCCAGGGCCCGTGAGGGCTGCCCATAGAAGTGCTCCGCACAAACTCCGGAACGAAAGAACAGTGAGGATTGAGAGAGGCTTCCTTTGTTAAAAGACAGCAAACTGTTAGATTTCAAAAATAACTTAAGACGGAATTTCTTTTTTATTCTCAAGCAAGAAGCCAGACATTTCCAAATCTATTTAGAAGGTTCACCAAGAGGCTGCTAATCTCACCCCTGTGGTCCTGCAACCAGCCTAAGACTGCATTTGGGGGCATGCAAAAGGGGTGCCCGGTTCTGGAGATTGCCGGCCAAGGTCACGGCTCGCTTGAGAAGGGGAGAGCGCTCTCCAGGGTCCGCAGAGGAGGTTGACCTCCACTCCACTCGCCCTCAGTCCCTGGGACCTGCTCTTGGCCTGTCAGCCCCCATCCATGCCACCTGCTTGTAGGGACTCGTTTTAATTAATGCCAGAGCTGGGCCAACCACTGGGGCCGTGACACTTGTTTGCAGGTCATGTCCTCCTAACAGGCTCACCCTGGGAGGGGATTTGTCACTAATTGAAGCAGAGATCGGTTAATGAGGCTGCGGGACCTGGGGTTCCAGAGAACAAGGGAAAGGAAAATAAAATAAAGGCCCTTTCTCCGGAGGTTTTGTGATTTACACACACAAAAGAAAAGCAAGCTGCAGATTTTCCAAGTCAGAAGCTCCGCTCCATCTGCCGGAGTTAGACCCTCACTGTGTGAAGACGTCAGGCGGAGGGCCGCCGCCGCCACTACGACTCGTGGATGGGAGAGAAGAGGGGCCTCCTGAGGCCAGCAATCAATCAGCAACCTAATTAATAAGTATTTATGGAGCAGTGCTCTGTGCTTCCCTCTGTGGGGGAGAAGACACAGTGCCTGTCCCTGGCTAACAGGTAATCCAGCTGGGACAGGGCTCAGACTGCGGAACGTCAACAGGACGGGACACGGTGCGAGTGTGAGTGGGGAGGACGGAAGTTTCCAGGACCCGGGGGGAGGGGGAGCAGTATGGGCTGGAGTGGTCAGGGAAGGGCTCCTCAGGGGGTGCTGGAGCGAGGCAGGGAGGAGGGAAGACGGCGTCCCCAGCATAGGCACGTTCCAGCACGAGGCCTCATCCCTGCTGGGCAAGACCCCAGCTCTGGGAGCCTTGGAGGGCCCCAAGTCCCCCAGTAACTCTACTGGGCCTGTCTTCAGAACCCTTACCCCACAAGTCTGACCTATGCTTGCCTGGGGAAGTGGTTGGGATGGGATGGCTGATGGCCCCTTGGGTGGGACAGTGAGGACAGGGGACATAGAGCCCCGAGCTCTCAGAAGAAGCTGAATTCCTGTTCCCGGAGCCCCAGGCCTGCAGGGGAAGTGAGTCCCAAGACATGAGGATTTAGGAAAGGAAAGAGATCTCGGGCATGAGACGGGATGTCCCACTTCACAGCTATTTGGAGATGACTTGGTCTACGTGGGAGTAAAATAAATGAGGCCACTTCAGGACAATCCCAAATTCCTACTTTAGAAGAATAGCAAAATAAACTATGAGGTATGGCATCATGGGTTATTACATAGTTGCGAACAATTATCATACAGTATTCACTTAATGACACTGGAAAGATGCAGAAAGTAGCTTTTACCAAAAGATTATTAGATGTGAATTCTTTTTTTTTTTTTCTGTAGACAGGATCTTGCTATCTTGCCCAGGCTGGAATGCAGTAACTATTCACAGGCACAATCATAGCCCACTATAGCCTTGAACTCCTGGGTTCCAGTGATCCTCCTCCCTCAGCCTCCCAAGTAGCTGGGACTGTAGACACGGGCTACCGTGCCTAGCTACGTGAATGTTTTTTGATTTGCATTTTCATATTATTTTTTTCTTACCAATTGTATGTATTTACTGTGTAATGAATGAAATGACGAAGCTGTGAAGGGACCCTTCGCCCTCTGGAGTCGGCTGTAGGAGGCCTTCCCAGTGGGAATCTAGAGAATGCCACATGGGGGCATGAGGTGGGCTCAAGGGTGGGACAAGGTCCTGGCAGCTTGAGCATCCACTCCGGCTCTGGCCCAGGCACTCACTATGTCACCTGCCCTCTGCCCTCATCTAGGAAACAGGGACCCACCATCCATCCTACACTCACACAGTCAGTTTACAAATCTCCCCTATTGAGTAGCTGCTCTTGTCTCGAAGTCCTGTGAAGACTCAAAAGGAGCCTAATGTCCCTGTCTTGAGGAGCTGATACGTCTTTGGGAAGGACTGGACACATGATTGTGTGATCAAGGTCCCAGAGAGGGAATAACCCGGGAGCTCAGCGAAGGGGAGCTGGCACGTGGGCCAACCTTCCGGGGTCATTCCCATGCCCTTCCCCTCAGCTGCATCCCCGAGCATGAAGACCAGCTCCTCTGAGAAGAGCGCTAGGTAACCACGGCCCCTCTCAGGACAGACGCACTGCCCACGGCCCCCACGGGCACTGCCCCACTGCCCCGCCTATCCCCCAAAGCATGGACTGCCAGTTTGTGCTCTCTGTGAAAGTCTCTTCTCTGCCTAGAAAGCCTGCCCTGGCGGCCCACCCACAGAAGACTGCCGTCCGCACCACTGCCGGCCCTGGCCCTCAGACAAGGTCCACCTGCAATGCTAAATGGGGAGGCGACACAGCAGGACCAAGAGGAAGGAGGCGGGGAGGAAGTACTCACAGCAATGGAGACAGCACTGATGACAGCGCCCAGGTAGCCCTGGATGAACTTGGATGCAGGTGAAGGCTGGAAGACAGAGGCAGAATTTCAGGCCTGCTCGGTGCACAAGGCTCCCACACTCTAGCCTTGCAAACTTCCCCAGCCCGCAAGAAGCCTCCCTGCCCACCAGCCTGGAAGGTTGGGTGAGAAGGAAGAGGCCAAATGTGGAAACACGCTCCACTTCTGCCCTGCTCTAGAAAGGTCACTGGCAGACAGTGCGGGCTGGAGGTGGAGAACGGCAAAGGCCAGCAGTCTCCGGCTTCGTAAGGCTACATATTGCAAGCAGGCCGTGTGGTGCATGCAGCACTTCCAGGTGGGCGTGCCTGTGGCGAGGCTGGCTCTCACAGGCCTGGCAGCCCTCGCAGCAACTAGGTTTCTATGTCAAAGATGACAGTTCTATCGATGAATACAGCCCAACTTCCAACACAGAAAATGCAGAAAAGCTGAGGAACCTGTCCACTGCAACTGCAGGTTGGAGATGTCTGTGTAAGGTAAACAGGACCCATCCACGCAGAGCTGCACGTGTGTGAAGCCCATGGGAGACTTGGGTGGAGGTTTAGGTCGGGGGATCCTCAGAGCTTTGGGCTCCTCAAGTTCCTACGGCTCAGGCCAGCTCCTGAGTCCCCCTCCCTCCCCTGAGGTTAGAAAATGCCAAGACCCTCCCCTTCCCCTAACTGACAGCCCCCTGAAGGGGACCGAGATGCCTCCTCCCCTCCCTTTGCCTTTGGACTGAAGTAAGGGAGAATTGAACAGAGGGACAGGTGGCCTTGCCAGTGAAGCGGGGGCCCAGCAGCCCTTCCTGGACAACAGCAGGTGACTGGGCCTCTACCATGAGCTGTCCCAGGCATGCAGGGAACTTAGGGGAGGAGGAGCCAGTCCTCTCGGACCCTCAGCCCTCAGGAGCCCTGCAGCTTTGTGACCAGCAGTCGGGAGCTGGGGGCACTAAGGCAGCTTCCAGCAAGTTTGGAGGAAGCTTTAGGGGAACCGGCCCCCGAGAGGCTGACACTGTCCTGATCCAAGGTCCAGGTGTGAGAGCCGCTCGAGAATTCTGAAGCCAGCAGAATCCATCCTACACTGCCCCCTGCAGCCCCACTCAATGGATCTGCTCTACTTTACATAAACAGCCTCTTCCGGGCCAAGCCAGCCTGGATGCTCCTGCTGAGCTCAGCCAGGTGAGGTCTGAGTCTGCCGCCCGCCTGAAGGGTTGGCAGCTTAAATAAGGCACCTAGAGGAGGGCAGCTTAACTGAGAAGAGGCAGCCACCAATGGTGGCATGTCACACTGTAGGGAGGACAACTAGGTCACCCCACCCTGAACCCCACCACTGGGCAGAAGGCCTGACGCTCACCTTGGTAGCATTGCGGTTTGCATAGTTGACACAGGCATTGTGGCTCTGGTTCAGCCACTGAAAGGCAACAGAGAGAGAAGTCAGGGCAGGAATGGTCACCTCCCCAGAAGCCAGGCCTTGGGCCCTGGGGAGCGCCGCACACCCCCAGAAAGACATGGCACACTGTCTGCAGCTCACAGATGGTTCTCCCACTAGTAAGCATGACCAACTGTCCCGGTTTGCCCAGGACTGTGCTGGTGTTGGCACCGAAAGTCTCGGGAAACCTCTCAGCTCCTGACAAACCGGGATGTGGTGCCGCCCACCCAACAGTCCACCCTGATCCAGAAGCCATCACCCCTCCTGGAATTATGGCATTCACTGCTGCAGCGGGCCCGCTGCCTTTGCACGTCATCCCTAGTATATCACTCTCTGGACAGAAGGTGGCCAGCAAGGCCACTGGAATGACTGACAGCCCTGCACTTCTTTCAACAATCTCCCAGCCCAGCACCCTGCACCCACTCTAGCGCCAGACACACGTGCTGTCAGGAGTTGTGTTCAGGGAAGACGCTCTAGCATTTTCTCACATTTCCTGCCCCTCTTTCCCTGCACAGACACAGACAGGGACATCCTCAACTATTTTCACGGAGCCACGGCCTGGACTGTCTCCAAGAGCAGAAAGCAGGGTCTGTGATGCACTTCACTACCTCGGGGCTAGAGGTGGGTTTACCTTCCCCTACAGATTTGGGTGGGGCTGACATCAAAATGAGGCTGTGGCCACCAATATGCCATCATGATCCAGGTGAGGGCACCCAGCTCCCATCACCTCTGTCCAAAGGTTAGAGTGACACATAATGGCCTGAGACATGCTGGCTGCTAGGGACCTGCTCAATGGGGCCAATGTGCTGGTTTTCCTCCAGTGGCTTCTGGGCTGGGGGAGGGGTTGGGGACTGACTCTACCCCAGGGGCCTGGACGGGACAGGGCTTCAGGGCAGGGGGTTCTTAACCAGCACCTGTGTGTCCTGGGAGACTGTTACCTGCCAGAAGACAGTGGACGCCAATGTCTGGTTGGGCAAGAGAAGACCAACTACCTATAGGCAAGAGAGAAGAAAGGCTGAAAAAGGCAAAACAAACATCCTACACTCTCACAGAGAAAAATTACACTGCCACAAACAAGAGCAAGCTGGATCTGCCCAAACTGGTGTGGCACAACGTGCTCATACAAACGGAGGCCCACCACGGAGACAGGGTGTGTGACGGAGAAAAATCAACTTACAGAATTATATTGCAGCATAATCCCACTTATGTAAAGAAAAAAATAATCTTATCTATAACCATATACACACACATGTATGTACACATGTCTCTAAGCATGAAAACTCTGTAGTACAGCATGTGCTGGTAACTGTGGCTGAGGTAGGGGTACAGGCTGCTTTCTCACATTCTTTTTAAATGTTTCTGTATTCTTTCTAACAATGGACATGCATTATTTCCATAATGGGGGGGGGGCGATAAAAATAAACAAGCAAACAAAAGGAATACCTTCACTTCCACTCAGGTAACCTGACTGCTTCTGGCCCTAGCCATCCACAGGATTCTTGCGAGGATTCCATAAAAAGGCCTTCTAGTGCTTTATAAATACAAAGTTGGGGGAATTTGTATCTGTTATCTTTGAATTTCCATGAAGCAAAACCTATCCTACATTTAAGCTACTGACTGAAACGTCAATGTCTGATAAATATTTGCTGAATGAGCGAAGGAATGAATAAATACACACATATGGCTAAGTTCGGTTACATAGGTGTGGATCCCTATTCCCAAAGCCCAAATATCACCTAAGACTTAGACTCACTGTTTTTTTGGTTTAGATCAAGATTCGCTGTCTGATCTTGACACTGGCCAAGACCTGGACTTCAGGGATCCGTCTGTGTCTCCATTTACCTTTGCAGTGTTTGCGTGCAAAATACGTCTACCAAGTACCATTGCATATGGGAAAAATGTGCACAACCATCCGCATATTGACTTATTTATTATTCTTGTAGATAAAATGGCTCTTTGGCAAGAATTTCTGTAAGGAACAAGTATAAACATTCAATACTATGCAGTAAATCAAATTCTAGACATCCTCAGCAGCATTAGTAAATCATGTTTTAAACATTAAAATGTTTTAAAACAGCGAACACGCACACACATTTATATTTATTGGCCCATCTCAGTTTGAATAAAATTATATAATCTAAAGCTATTCCATAGCTCCAACGAGGAATTATCTTATGAGATTTTTCTTCCAGAATGAGATCCCAATTTGATTTTTCTTCACAGTGGCAGCTTAGGGAACTGGAGCTCAAACCTTAGGGAACTGGTTCTCAAACCAGGAGCCCCCAAGCCTCAGCCTCTGCTCCGTCCCTGTGTGATCTCTGGTAGAACATGACCCCTGCTGGGGCTCTACCTTTCTTACCTATATAGGGGAGGGTTGACCTAAGAGGTTCTATCTCAGTTTAAAATTCTGTTCTCAGGTTGTAGGTCGTAGGTGTGGATTCAACAGAGATAGCCCCATTGTCTGTGATGGGGTCCCACAAGCTAAGGAGCATCCCGGGGGATGCATGACCTCCTCCTAGTTGGGGCCCCCAGTCAGGAGCCAGACAACAGAGAGGAAGCTGAGCCTAGAGGGGGCGGGCATGGGGAGGGGCAGGCGCATGTATGTATACAGGTGTGCCTAGCTGACTGCCCCCCACAGCCTGAGGAAACTAAAGCTGTTTGCTGTTTGGAGCTCAGTTTGTCACCCCCCTAATGCGTAGTTAACACGGCATCCTGTGGACGACACTGTCCTTTCCCCCGAATCCCCGCCGTATCCAGAGCTGTGCTAGGGCCACTGGCGAAGGGAACGTATGTGCCAGACACCTGCTGTCCAGCACACTGCTCAGTACATACAGGATCCTCTTGATTAATCCTCTTGGGGGGAATCTTTTCTGGTCTCAGGGTCAGAAATTGTACTTCTGAGCAAATGGTTAGGATGTGCCTTGCAGACACTGGGCCCCTGAACTGTGTCTCTTTGCCCCGACCGTCAAGCAGCTCAGGCCAGCTCTCCCCGGCCACACTGCCAAGTGCACAGACCCACACTGCACGTGTTCTGTGCCTGAACCTCACTCCTGGCTTCATCTTCTCTCTCCTTCCCTAACCACCCTTTGTCTCATTTTCATCTTCACTTGTTTTATCTTCGGCACCATGCATTTTTTAAAGTGATTTCAAGTCTTTTCCAGAACAAACCAGAGCCCTAAACTAAACTAGTACTCAGCCTGTGTACACACGCACATTGCCCATGGCTCCGTGACCAGCGAGCTTTTATTTGTTGGACAACCCCCACCTCCTGTCCCGACCTCCTGCCCTAACACGGGCCTGGTACCCACGCCGGCACCTCTGACTATTTAGCACAAGACTCCTCAGGCTTTCTTAAAGAGATTGATTGATTGATTTTGCCAAGCATTTCCCCATATGTCACTTACCATAATCCTCACAATAACTCTGGGGATCAGACAAAATAGAGATTACTTTCCATATTTTCCAAATAGGGAAGCTGAGGCTTAGAGAAATTCAGCGATCTGCCTATGGCTTCACAGCAAGCTATAGAATGATTCAGTTTCCTGATTCCTGGCTCCGGGGCCCTGACTCTCCGATTCTAGGGCAGTGGTCCCCAACCTTTTTGGCACCAGGGACTGGTTTCATGGAAGACAATTTTTCCACAGACTGGAGTGGGGGTCGTGGTTTTGGGACGATTCAAGCGCATTACACTTCTTGCGCAGTCAAACCTCTCTGTTAATGATAATTTGTATTTGCAGCCACTCCCCAGCACTAGCATCACTGTCCCAGCTCCACCTCAGATCATCAGGCATTAGATTTTCATAAGGAGAAACCTAGATCCCTCCATGAGCAGTTTACAGTAGGGTTTGCGCTCCTATGAGAATCTAGTGCCACCGCTGATCTGACAGGAGGCAGAGCTTATGCGGTGATGCGAGTGATGGGGAGCGGCTGTCAACACAGGTGAAGCTTCACTCACTCACCCATGGCTCAGCCTCTGCCATGCAGCCCAGCTCCTAACACACCACGGACTGGTGCTGGTCCGTGGCCCAGGAGTTGGGGACTGCAGTTCTAGGGTGCTCCTTCTCCAGCTCATCCCCCTGAGCACAAAGGAAGAGGAATTCGGTCAACACTCCATGCTATTTATGGAGCACGTCCTGTGTACCAAGTTCCACCCCATCCCCAGTGGAGAACACCAGAGATTATTCCTTAACCACAATAAACACAAAGACCAAACAAGAAAATGTATGAGGACGTCACTTACGACACCCAGGCATGAAAATGATAAGATAGTTTAATGAGGTACTTGGGTGTGTGTAAGGTCGATAAATTCTATCATCCAAACAGGAGTTCAGGAAGGGAAAGGTCAGTGTACCCTGGCTATCTGCCGGAGGAGGGGGTAGGATTGATCTGAGGGGTGTGTGTGTGTGTGTGTGTGTGTGTGTGTGTGTGTGTGTGTGTGTGTGTGTACACGGGAGCAGAGACAGCCAGGACAGCCGAGAGACAGGCAGAGGGAGTGTGGGGAGGCTGTGGTTAGAAGACAGGGAACACTGAGCTGCACTGGCCAAAAGGGGCCCTCAGGAGTCATGCGTGGCTGAGCTGGGGAACAGGTATCCTGCCCTCTGGGTCCTTACAGTCAGGCGGGGACCAGCAGCTCGCGGATGCCAGCCCCATTCCCTATTAGGCAAAACGCAGCACCATCTGCACAATCCCAGGAGCAAGAGCAGATATTTTATAACTTCCTTTTTTCTTTTTAAATCTAAATTAAAAATAAATGTTCCCTTCAGCTCTCAGATGTATATCTCTGGTGCAACCTGCCCACATTCCCTCCCGCTGCCCTTTCCAGAACATGGCAGGGGAAAGAAAGAAAGAGATGGATAGAGAGAGGGAGCCAGTCCACCCAGCTTCAATGCCAGTGGATTGCACCTCTTCCAAGAGGGAAGAGATTCAGGCGTGGCCACGCAGATGGGTGGAGAGAGCCCAGAATGTGGCTGGTACCAAGGAAAGTGGAAGGAGAGGGAAACAGGAGCCAGCAGCTCGGATTTCTAGCCCAGCCTCCACCCTATTTTGCTGCAGGACCTTGGCCAAATCGCACATCCTATCTTTGCTCCCATTTATAGTTCGTAACATGGCTGAAGTCCCCTCTGCAGCTCTGGCAGCCTGGCAGCTGTCCTCCCCGCACATCTGTCTGCACCTTTGCTGTTCCCTTCCCCTAGGGTGTCCAGTCACAGACCCAGTGATGAATGCCCAGGCTCTGGTTGCCAGATGCTGGTGCCAGTGTTTACCAGCTGGGTGACCACAGGAAAGTTACTTGATTCTTTGCGCCTCCCTTTCCTCATCTGCTAAGTGGAGGCTAATCCTGGTGCCTCACAGGACGGTCACAAGAGGAAGGAAGAGAGAGAAGCTGGCTCAGCGTCTGGCACGCAGCACGTGCGCACTGGAGGTTAGTGTCGCTCCTCCCTCCCATCAAGCCCTTCTGTAGCCTGTGCTGGTCTCTCCTTGCTCTGAACCCCACAGTCCACATCACACGACTGGGCACCAGCTCACTTCCACCTCGTTTCTGAACACAAGTCTTATCCCCCAAAGAACAGAGCTCTCGAAGGTACCCAGGGCTCTTCTCTCTTCTTCCTAACATCCCCTGAAGCCTTCAGCCCCAACTGAGCCCACGCTCCAGGCTGGAGCAACATTGCAAATTCATTGTTAAGAACATTAAATAACCCTTGGTTAGAGAAAGATCTCTGCTGGACTGTGGCAATGACCACTATCATCCATCTCCTCCTGACTCCTTTTATTAACGTCCTAATTGCCTGAGGCTGTTGGCCTTTGGGGTGGGCAGAGATTGAATTTTGGGGCCTGACTCTTCCCAGCTCCCTGCATCCATACCCTCTCCCGGCCTCACCCTGGGAGGAGCGTATCTCCCCTGCGTCTTGGCTCTGCTTGGCAGTAGGACCGGCTTTGGCCGATGGCATGTGGAAGTGGCAGTGTGGCCGTTCTGAGCCTAGCCTCAGAGGCTTCGTGTTCCTGCTTGGCCTCCTGTGGGTCTAACATCACCACGAGATCCCTGACTAGTCTTCTGGCCGAGGAGGATGAGAGACCGGAGGAGCAGAGTCCAGCCCAGGCCAGCTGACCCTCAGTTGGTCCACAGACTCGCACGAGATGCACAACTGCCTCATTCAAGCCCCGTCTGGACCAGGTAAACCTCGGCCAACCGCAGAGCCTACCGCACAACCCTGAGAATGAATGCTATGCATGCCACCGCAGTGCTGCGGATGTTTGCTACGCACACTATGGTGGCAACAGCTAACCAATACAGGGATTACCACGTGTGAAGGCTGCCTGTGCTGTCCCTCCTGGTCCAAATCTATACTGTCACGAATATACCTTGAACTAGGTCTTCAGCAGGGATGCTGGTCCCTGGGGCCTTGCTTATCACCCCACCCCACCCGGGGCCACCAGCCCAACTTGGGGGCTGCCCTGGCAGGTCCAGGAAGAGGGGCAGTTTGTGTTTGAGCTTAGTCTCAGGACAGAGTAAGGCAGGGGCCAATGGCAGCTATACGACAACCAGCTGCAAGAAAAATCCCATCTTCCCTTCAGGCCTCCTCCTTCAGGGTATTCTAACCACAGCAGGGTGAGGTCTCATTCTGGGAGAGAGGTGTCCCCAGATATTCCAATCTGCGTGGCCAGGAGTGGGACGTGAACAACTGAAGACAAAGACAGGGGAGCACGGCCACTGGCCACAGTTCTGATTGCCATGATGTCTGGACTCAGAGAGGGAACTGAGAGCCCCTGGCCCCCCGGCCACCTCCCATACAAGACCAACTCATGTGATAGGAGAAAGATTTTTTAAAGTGTGGGAAATCTGGAGAAGAAACAGGGTATGTGTCAAAAGAACCGGGTGGTAAAACTTGAGCCAGGGGAGGACTACGGGGCACAGAATGATCTTGCTTGCCCGGTTAATGGCAGAAATAACAGTCCTGCTCACCACCGCCCCGCCCCGTCTCTACTCAGCTAATCGCTCCCTCCTCATTCCGCATCCTTCAGGTTTTGGTTTAGTTGTCACTTCCTCCAGGAAGCCTCCCCTGACCTTCAAGACGAGGTGAGATCCCTGCCACATGCCCCCCAGCACCCTGCAGGCCTTCTTGCAGAATTCACCTCAGTAGTAAGAATCTGTTTAAAGTCTGTCTTCCTCGAGAGCTTCCTTAACCTTGAGAACGAGACCACACGACGTTCCCTCCTCACGCACCTGGAGTCCTCACTGGCAAAGCAACAGCCTCCGACATCGTGTCTCTCCCCTCCACACTGACTCACTCGACTCCAAAATGTTCCTCTTCGTATTCGACAGACCCGCCATGGGCCCCGGCACTCAACAATTTGCCTGTTTTTTCCTTCTACTTTGTCTCCATCTTCTGATTTATGTGGCTAATGATCTGAAAAGTAACACTTCAGTGTATTAGGGTGTTGCTGTTTAAAGGACGCCAGCCAGCTAAAGACGATGTGCCTGTGAGATGAAGGCTCGCCTCTGACTGGTCAGCTCCAGCTCACCTCGGGCGACAGCTCTGGTGTGGTATGAGCCAGGCCAGCGTGGCTGGTGTCCGGCAATGCTGGAGGCAGGCCAGGGAAATTTGGGAGTGGGATCGAAATATGCGAAAAGGCAGAGTCGGGGATGAGGAGCGTTCGGAGATGTCAGAAAGGCCCTGGGACACAGCCAAGTCCTGCCAAAAGTGAGCCCTTTGTGGTCCGCCCCCATCGCCCCGCGCCCCTGGAGATGAAGTGTCCTACACTAGCACCTTCTGATTCTTGGGTTTCTAAGTCCGCGTGAGTATCTGTAGTATTAAAATGAAAGGGTTCGGAGTACAGGGTCCAAGCTCTCAGTGTCCCAAGACAGAAATATGATTGATACTTAACCCAAGGCCACCAAGCTCACTGACTAGGCGTTCACTGTCTGCCCTCCTCAGCCCCTGGCTGGATCTGAGACATTTAGCCCCTGAGTTTTGAGAGTTCCAGAAACAACAGGGGCGGGTTGAGGAGGGCAGCAGTGCTGTGGGGAGGTCAGGGCTGAGGAGGGAGGCACAAATGCTCCCTGGGAGTGCCTCGGGCCCAGGAGGGAAACCCAGCTGCTGGCATCTGAGGCGTTCCAGTGGCCAAGGGTGCCAGGCACGGGTGGGGAGATGGGGAGGGCAGGACAAGGGCCAGACCACTGGGGCCAAGCCTGGCCTGCTTCTCCCCAGCCGCATTCGTGGAAAGGACAGTGCTACACACCTCTCAGTGGAAACCTGGGGACAGAGAAGCCATTTATAAGAGGCGACCACATTGGTAGGGCTCTTCTGAGAAGATACCCGAGGAAAGGGAGCAATGAACCACGGTAGCCTCAGAAACAGCCTCAGTGCACCGGCTTAGCCGCTGTGCTTATGTATAAATTGGGATCTCTTTGCCGCACACCGAAGGGGGAAAAGTTCCCATCTTCAAATGTTAAGCTTAAAATAAGACACTACATGGGTGCCAGTGGATCTGTGAAATCTGCTGACTAAACTGGCACCAGCCTCTGGGAGAAAACCAGCTCGTTCCTCCTGAGCTCTGAGGGGTGAGCGGGGTGGGGGCGGGGTGACTCGCAGGCAGAGTGGGAACAGCGTCGGGGGTCAAGCCCGGGATGTTCACCTGGGCAGAAGGCAGCGCGACTGCGGTTTCCAGAAGCTTCTAGTCGAGGCACCTGCCAGCCTTACTCGCCCCTTCCCTTCATCACTCAGGGACCCAGTTCCTAGCACATTCGCTGGCACCCTCATTTCTATTTTGGTAAGCATTTCTAGTGGCTTCTGCATGCGTGTATTTCTTACCCACTCTATCAGACCAGGGGCTTTCCTAAGGTGTGGACTGGAACCTTCGCTCCCCTTCAGACCAGGCGTTTGCTGAAATGTTCAGTGTTACCAGGTGACAGCAGGGCCTTGGGGGAGCTGATGGAGCTGGCGGGAGCCAGGCCTTGGGTGGAAGTGCTGGAGCAGCCCCCATAGCCCCTCCACACAAGGCGAGACCCGAGTGGGGAGGGGCAAGGACCAATGAGCCATCATGTTGCTTGTCCACATCAAAGTGCCAAGATGGAAGGCCACAGGTTCTCCAAATGCAAAGGCTCCGCTGGGGACCTGGCCTCTGGACCGGCTGTTCAGCATCTTGGGATATGGATATTTGGGGCTAGAATTGGGGGTGGGTGAACACTGTCATTTTGGCTCTGGCTGCCGTGGAGGCCTGCTGGGAGGTGGCCCAGGTCATGCTGCCGGTTTCACCTCTATCAAGTAAGTGCTCGCACAGGACGTCAGGGGCCGGGGCACCCTGTTCTCACCCCAGGTGCATTTAGTCACAAAGGGCTGTTTGCTCAGGCTGGGAGAGGATTGGTCCTGATAGGATATTCACAGCATCTGCCTCTGCAATGATCCCTAAACAGCAGGGGAGCGGATCAGCATCCAAGTCCCCAGGATGCCTACAGGCCATAGTGACCCTGCTATAACCGGCTTGTCTTGAGTAGGACAAGGAGAAAGTGAAAAAGTACAGAGTGAGCCTCAGTAACACCTGTGAGCTGAAGACAGTGCCAGCATCTCTTGGCTTAGCCAGTTCATCCCAGTTGACGGCAACCAGTAACTGTGTGAGGGTCCACTTGGCCTCTTAGGGGAAAATGAGCCCCACATTTGACTTTTGCCATTTCAAACACCCAGTTCTCTGCTTTGGCAAAGAGGTGATACTGGCAAATGATATGTCTTTTTTTAAAGCGTTGATGGAACATTCGTAAAAATTATTATGGCACTCTTGTTTGCCTGCCTATTAACCATTCTTCTCTTCTTTCTTACTAACAGAATATCCCTATATAATTGGGAATAACTATATATACCCAGCTAAATTCTACATGAAATGTAAGCAGAACTGTTATATGGAACTTCTAAGAGGGCTCCTTAAAGAGAGCTATCTCAGTTGGGAGATACATCCTTTTACTCCTCTCTTCTTTCTCTTTCCTGGAATGTGAATGTGATGGCTGGAACTCCAGCAGCCATCTTGAGCTATGAGGTGACTTTAACAACAGAAGGCAGTACTCAAAGTGGTGGTACAGCAAAATGGAAGTCTGGGTTCTTGATGACATTATGAGGTTCTGCCTACCTCTAAACTCCTTCGACATGAAATAGAAATAAACTATTTTGTTTAAGCCACTGTTATTGTGGACTTTCTATTATATGTAGATGATTCTAATCCTAACTTATATTATCAGATACCATGCTACAAAGAAACCACAATAAATCCCATATGGCAGAATTGTAGAGCTCACTCTACAATTAAGATAAGCTGGAAGGTAACAAAATAACACATTTTTAAAAACCCAATCACTTATAATTTAAAAATGCTTTCTTCTGACTAATACACTGAAGAGGATTTGAAACTGTAATTTCAAACTTATTTAGAAAACAATAACATAGGATAACTATATATAAAAGCATATTAGATATAGCTATTCTTAGATATATTCCGAAGCAAATTCTCAGCCCCAAACACTTTTATTAGAAAGAAAGAAAGAGAATAAATAAACTAAGCATTCAAGGCAAAAAGTAAGAAAACCAATCACAAACAAACCAAACAGAAGAAAAGGATATTATAAAAACAAAAGCAGAAATGAATAATTGGAAGATAAAATAGAAGAACTGATAAATACATCCAAGAGCTAATTCCTAGACACAACTCTCACAAATCCAGTTATTTTAATAAAGGGGATAGGGGTTAGGAGTGGGACTAGACCCAAAATCAGTCAAAGGAAAGATCATTATATTTTTTAAAAACCCACATTTAAAACTTTTCTGTCATAAAGACACCAGAGACTAAGAAAAAAACAGCCGAAGAAGAGATTTTCAATATAAAATTCAAAGGATTACTATCCAAAAAATATAAGGAACTCTTATAAATCAATTAGAAAAATACAGCCCATGGAAGAATGGAAAGGGTGTGAACAGGTACTTCACGAAGGAGGAGATATAAACAGCCAATAAACAGATGAAAAGAAGTGCAATCTTTCTGGTGTTCAGGGAAATAAAATTGAAAACCATAATGAGAAGCCACCCCTTCCTCCATTAGATTGGCAAAAACGTTAAACAATAAATACCAGTGTTACAAAGCTGTGGGAAAATACAGCCTTTTCAACAGGAAATTTAGTAGTATCAATTAAAAATGTAAATGTACATAGCCTTTTATGCAGTAAATTCACTTTCTGGAATATGCCCTGGGGAAATCTTCATACTTGTACTAAAAGAGCTTTACGAGGATTTTCCACAGCACTGCTGTTTCTAATAGCAAATAATCAGAAACAACCTAACCCATCACCAGGAGAGATACTACTACCCAGCAGAAAAAAGTGAACAAATGAAAAAATAAATGAAGCTGATCTTTACGTAGGCAAACTACTAAGTGCAATAAGGTAATCACAGATGAGTAAGTATATTGTTACATTTTTAATGCAAAAACCCACAAAACAAAAAAAAATTTTAATGATGATTTATGTATATGCGAATGCCTAGAAAACGCCTAGAAGCTCACACCAAACCTCTCACAGAGGTTACTTCTGGGCACAGATTTGGGGTGGAGGGTCATCCATAAGGACTTTTACTTTTGCTTGTGTTGTTTAAATTCTGAGCTGAGGGAACATTCATGTATTACTTGTATAACTTTAAAAATATTCTTTATAAAAAATTCTTGGTGGTGGTATTTTTGAATCCCAAAGAACATATTCATGTATTACTTGTATAATTTTATAAAATATACAGAGAAGCTTTTTTTTTCCCTAAATCCTGGAGATATTTCCAAACTCCAAAGATAAAGACAAAAAAATACCAAACGATTCCAGGGGAAGGGGGGAAGTTTACCTAGAAAAGAAAAGAGAATCAGGCCAACTATTGTTCATGTATGAAAGGGAAAAAAAAGACATTTTCAGATATGCGAGGATTCAGAAAGTGTATTGCCCACATAGTCTGAAAATTATTCAAAAAAGTATTCTGGCCAAATATAAAGCACACACACACACATACACACAAAGCCTAAGTAATTGTGAAGTTTAATACGGGTGTTAAGAAAGGCTTTATATCTGACGATTTATATCTGATGAGATTCCAGATTATTTCCAAAAATTTAGCAGATGTATAGAGGTAAAATGTTCAAGTAGAGATTAGAGTAAAATGGTATGCTTAAAGGCTCTTGCTGTGTGGGTAGGGTTGGGGAAGTCATATTTATTATTTGATTCTTGGTATTTATAGAATATCTATAATATAACCTTTCTATACTGTAAAATATTACAGACAAATGGTAATTAGAGAAAATTAGGATTTTTCCCCTTCCAAACTACTTAAGAAACCAAAAGGACTGATGAAAACTATCATTCCGTACAGATCAGGAAAAGAAGTACAAACAATAACAAAGCTTAATAAATAAGCCAGGAAAAAAAAAAAAAACCCCACTTGATGGCTGGGATAAGTGGTTACAATAATCAGTGGCAAAATGATATGAATGGGTTCCATTTATTGTTAAAATTTAAGACAGTATTTCTCAAACTGAGTTAATAAAGTAAAATTCAGGTAGATTTTGTCTTAAAGAGACATATAATACAAAATGACACAAAAATTAAATGACTCTGATATAAAAGTATAGGCAAGTGATACAGAAGGCAAATAAACAAAACAGGAATAGAAATATTAATATGAGATAAATAGAATTCAAGGCAAAAATATTCAATAAAACAGATTGTGTATGTGTATGTGTGTGTGCATGTGTGTAAGAAAAAGAGAGATGATAACATCAAGAAGACAAAACTATCATGAACACACCAAACACCACTGCACTGAAATATATATTAATACAACAACTGAAGAAATGCAAAGAAATTAAACATAGGCAAACATAATTACAGTGGAAAGTTTATAATCCTTTCTCAGAATATTTCAGAACAATACAGTAGTTTCGAGGCAACAATATAAAAATAGAGATGTGAATAATACCTCTCGATATATTTATATATGTATAAAATGAAATATTTCAAGGATACAGAAAAGTCCAGAGGATAATATAATGAGTATCTATATATGTCAAATCTTATCATTTTGTCAAATTTTCATAAAAATTTTAGCTTTTTAAAAAGACGAAACTCTATAAATACAAATGAAACACCTCTGATGTGCTAGATTTCCTTGCTTTCCTTTCCCCAGAGGTAATCAGTATCATGAATCTGTTACTTATTGTTCCCATGAGTGTTTTTATAGATACATGAAAAATGTACCCATAACTATATATAATATTGCTTTGCATATTTTTGAACATTATATAAATGACATCAGAGAGCATTACTACTCTGCTACTATTTTTTCATTCAACATTCTTTTTGAGATTTATCCATATTCATAAATGTAGCCCTTGTTCATTATTTTCTTTCCTGTGTTAAGTATTCCACTGCATGACTAAACCAGGACTTAGCCATTTTCTTGTTAAGGGAATTTCAGTAGTTTCCAATTTTTGCTATCATAAACATTGCTGCAAATACTTTCTTTTCATATTTAAATGTGGTTCTGCGTACCAGGTCAGGTCAAGATCTAACTTTATTTCTTTTCCATATAGGTGGCCAACTGTCTCAGCACTATGTAATAGATGGTCCTTCCTTTCTCCCCACTGATTTATAATGCCACCCTTGCCAAATATCGTGTTTCCATATGGGCATGGGCACATTTCCAGGTTTTCTATTCTGTTCCATTGATCTGTCTGCTTATCCCTATATGAAAACCAAACTGTCTTATATTATTTGGTAGGGTGAGTTCTCTCCCACCACCTTATTCTTAAAAATTGCCTCAGCTTCTAATATATGGTGCTGTTAAAAAAGAAAGAAAGAAAATTGTCTTGGCTGTTCTTGTTCCTTAGCTTGTTCACATAATTTTTAGTACCAACTTGTCAAGCTCCATGAAAAATACTGCTGAGATTTTGATTGGAATTACATTGAATACAAATTTTAATGTAAAGAAAACGAGATGATGTATCTCTCCATTTATTTAGATTTCCAGTGTCCTTCAATAGAGTCCTGTAAGTTTCTCTATAAAGGTCTTGCACATCATTTCTTAAATTTATTTTTAGGTGCCTTACAGTTTTAAGTGCTATTGTAAATGATACCTTTTTTTAAAAAAAATTCATATTCTAGATCTTTGTCTTAGGCTTATAGGCATAAAACAATTTTCGTATGCTTATCTTGCATCTAGAAATCTTTAAAAATAATAGTTCCAACAGTTTATTATCATGAATGTTTTTTGTTTCTTCCTTTCCAACTCTAATACTATACTAGCTGTTTATTTTTTCATGTCTTACTGCACTTGCTAATCTTCCAGGAAAATGTTGGGTAGAAGCAGGATTATCAGGCATTTTTACCCTGTCCCAGACATTAAGAATTTACTCTTACATGTTTTATCTTTAAGAATGGTGCTTGCCATAGGGTTGGTTGTCTTTAAATTGTTTTGTTTTGTTTTGTTTTGTTTTGTTTTGTTTTGAGACAGAGTTTCACTCTCTCGCCTGGGGCGAGTGCCGTGGTGTCAGCCTAACTCACAGCAACCTCAAACTCCTGGGCTCAAGCGATCCTCCTGCCTCAGCCTCCCGAGTAGCTGGGACTACAGGCATGTGCCACCATGCCCGGCTAATTTTTTCTATATATTTTTAGCTGTCCAATTAATTTCTTTCTATTTTTGGTAGAGACGGGGGTCTCGCTCTTGCTCAGGCTGGTCTCGAACTCCTGAGCTCAGAACGATCCGCCCGCCTCGGCCTCCCAGAGTGCTAGGATTACAGGTGTGAGCCACCGCGCCCGGCCTTTAAATTGTTTTTTGTAGACACTCGTATTAAGTTAAGGAAGTTCCTTCTAGACCTAATCTGTTCTATTTTATTATGGTTATTATTATGAATGGAGTTATGTTTTATTTTATCAAATGCTTTTTCTATTGGGAAAATCATGTTTCTCCCTCAATTTCTTAGTGTGATGAACTACATTAATACATTCTCTAATGTTATCATTCTTACTGAAAAGTATTTGGTTATGATGTATCTTGATACCTTGCTGGATTCAGTTTGTTCTTATTTTATTTACAATTTTTAAGTGTAATTTCGTAAGTGATATTGGCCTATAATTTTTCTTTCTTATATTTACTTCTTTGGTATTGGTCTCAAGATGCCTCATAAATGAATTGGGAATATTTCCTTTTTTTCTCTTTTAGAAGTTTTACAAAGATTAAGTTTGGCTAGTCCTTTCAGCATAGTCACCTGGAAAATCTTCAGAGCCCAGTGGTAATTTTTGGTTTGTTTGTTCTTTGGTACAAATATTTTTAACTACTGATTTAATTTCTTTCTAGTTATTGGTCTATTCAGATTCCATATTTCATCTTGCTAGGTAGTTTTGGTAAGCTATGCTTTCCCAGAAATGTTTCCATTTCTTCTAAGTCTTCGTATTTATTGCCCTGGGTTGTTCAATGCATTCTGATCTTTTAACACATTGACTGTCACACTAGAAAAAAAGTTTTTTCCTTGGGGCCACAGTGTTTTATTACGAAAATAGAATAAAAAATTTGAAAAAAAATGATCCTTTCTAATTTAATGAAAATTTTGTTATTTTTTGATTGTTTTCTGTGCATGAGTTATATGCAACTTGAAAAATAATTCACGCAGCTCCCAAGGTGAAGAGACGTGTGAGTTATATACACTTCATGAGGCCCCAGGCTCAAAACTAGCGTGAGTTAAATACAACTCACATGGCAGTTAATATGTTAAACATCTACTGTATCTATAGATATTGTACTTTTTATTCCTAATACTGTTTATTTGCATCTTCTCTCTTTTATCTTAATCACTGTTGCCAGAATGTCTAATAACTAGTCCTCCCATAGAACCTAGGAATTTACCCTCAAGATATATTCCAACAATATCTAAAAACATATGTACAGTATCATCATTGTGGCATTATTCATAATGGCAAAATATTAGAAATAACCTAATGTAGGAAAGTGGCTAAATAAATTATGGTACTTCCACTAGTAGAATACTATGCAGCTATGAAAAACCATGAGAGAGATCTCTATAAACTATATACAGTGATTTCTAGGATATATCATTAAGTGAAAAAAACATTATGTAAAAGCATGTACAGATGATCCTTGACTTATGATGGGGTTACTCCCAATAAACCCATCTAAGTTGAAAATATTGTTAGTTGAAAATGGGCATTTTGTAGATATGATGGGATGGAAAAACACAAAACACAATATCCCAAAAAATGCTGGTAACCCAGCACACTATAGAGTATCAGTTGTTTACCCTGGTGATCGTGGGGCTGCCTGGGAGCTGGGCTCGCTGCCACTACCCAGCATCACGAGAGAGTATCATACTGCCTATTGCTAGTTTGGGAAAAGATCAAAATTCAAAATTGGAAGTATAGTTTTCATAGAATACATATTGCTTTTGCACCATCATACAGTTGAAAAATTGTTAAGTTGAACCATCATAAGTCAGGGACCATCTGTGTATAGTATGCTACCTTTTATATAAGAATAAAAGGGGGCCGGGCGCGGTGGCTCACGCATGTAATCCTAGCACTCTGGGAGGCCGAGGCGGGTGGATCGTTTGAGCTCAGGAGTTCGAG
>RJWJ010012545.1:0-41806 GCA_004363605.1 Indri indri | reverse complement strand
TATGAAAATACATAATTATTTAAATAAAAATATTCATTTGTGTAACACCTTAAATGGTCTTGAGTGCCTTCAGGGGTATACGGCCATGCCTTGTGGAACCTGCAGGCCACCAGCCATGGCAGCTAAAGTAACAACCACCCCCAGTGACAGTCGGGGGGTCACCATGACAAGCCAACAGTGCACCCAGCAAGGTGTGCTGGTCACGGAGGGCTTCCTGCAGGAGGAGGACCCTGATGAGCTAGAAGGATGGTTCAGTTTTGCTAATGGGAACAGGTGGGCAGGAACTGCACAAGCTGCTGGACCAGGCCTGGAGTGTCTTCAAGGAGAGAATGGCCCACCCTTCACACGCTCACCTCTCTGGGAGGCCACCCTCAGGTGGGTGGTCGCCCTCACTTCAGCAAGGAGAAGACTGAAGGTGGGTCAGCGGAGGGCCCTGCTTCCCACGCTGGCTGAAAGCATGAAAGTGTGGTAAGAACATAGCCTTGCAGGTGACTTTCACAGCTAGTACGCATGGCCAGGAACAGCTCCGCACACACGTAACCGAGTCGCCTCTCTCGTTGCCCCTTTGCCCTCCTCCTCACGGAGGGACCTCCTCTCCCCGCGTAGGGACAGACGAGCCCCTTTCCGGATGCTTTTGCTCTTGGTGACTTCACCTTCCCCACAATCCCGGTGCCAGGCGGCCTCCCCGGGCACACCCAACAGTGATGAGGGAGGGTCCCTTTTCAGGGTCCCACTGCAAAGTCACCCAGAAAAGACCATAACGACCTCGAGTCTCTGAAGCGCAGGGAAGTGCTCTAAATTCGCTCCCCCAGCCTCACCTTGGCCAGGTACCAAGGTGCTAAAATACCGAGGCTGCAGGATTCAAATGTGAACTTGGTTTGACCCGAGCCGCGCAAACGCCTCTAGGCGCTCAGGTCACGGCCTTTGGGATAGAGACGAAGCTTGAAAGTCGCATAAACGCCGTCAGTGTCCAGCGCTGCACCCAGGGAGCCAGGGGAGGTGGGCGCCGGGATCCGGTGGGGTTAAGGGTCTCGCGGGGTCCTCATCGCACCCCTCCGGCGCAGCCCTCCTCGGCTGCCCGCGCCAGCCACACTTTCTGGCCGGGAGAATCCAAGAGGGGTGGGACGCCCCCTAGCGGGGTTCTGGGGACGGGTCGCTCCAGGCCTTCCCCAGGGACGCTCGTTCCCGCTCTAGTCCGCCCGAGTCCCTGGGGCCACGCGGGGGTCAGCAGCCTGTCTGGTGCGAGCGAGCAGGGAGTGGAGCCCAGCCTGGCGCCGCGCACCCCGTCCCCGGCAAGCCTCAGCCGGTCACCTGACTGTCTCCTCTCCCCGCCGGAACTCGTGACAACCCGCAACTCCACTCCCTGCACTCCTCGGTGGTGGAAGAACTTGGCCCTATCGCCCTTGCCTAAGCCCCCAGCACTTTGCAGCGGTGCCTGTGTCCCCAGGGCCTGCACGGCTCCGGTCAGGCGCATGAAGTGATCAAGGTCCTATTTCCGGCTAAGACCGGCGCCGAGGCCAGCGGTTTTTGGAAGGGAAAGGTCCGGGGGTCGGGGGAACTGTGGACTGGGGACCGGCTTCGGGGGAGGCATCGCCTCCCGCTGGGGGCGTGTCCTGAGGCCCCGCCCCCAGACCCCGCCTTCTTGCGGCTCTTGTGAGAAGCGCTGCAGCACTTGTCCTCGCGACAGAAGCGCCACTGCCGTCTCTGACTAAAGTCAGCCGCGTCCCACCGCCGCCACCATGCCTCGGGGGAGCCGCAGCGCGGCCGCCCGGCCAGCCAGGTGTGATGGACACAAGGGCACCGTGGGGAGGGGGCTTGGAAAGCGTGGGCAGTTCCCCAAGGGCGTCTGCAGAATGACCTTGGCTGCTACTGCGCCATCTTGGCGGGGGGAGGGGCGAGGGTGCAGTAACCACGTGTCTAAGACCCGGGTCGCCCACCTCCCCGGGAACTGAGGGGGGTCGTTTCTAGGAGCTGCAGGCCCCTCGGGCCCCTGGTCTGAGGTCTGGCCGGCATTGACGGTGCTTCCTCCCGCTCCCGCAGCCGCCCTCCCGCGCACTCTGCCCACCCGCCCGCGCACCCACCGCCCTCGGCAGCCGCCCCGGCCCCCACCCCTTCGGGCCAGCCGGGCCTCATGGCTCAGATGGCGTCCACGGCCGCAGGGGTAGCCGTGGGCTCGGCCGTGGGACACGTCATGGGCAGCGCCCTGACCGGAGCCTTCAGCGGGGGAGGCTCGGAGCCTGCCCCCGCCCAGCCTGCTGCCCAGCAGGTGAGCAGCGGGCCCAGGAGAAACTAAGGCAGGATTTTCTCAAGGCCACACAGGGAGCTGCCGGTGTCCAGTGAGAAGTGTCTGAGTGCATGCAGAATTGCTGCAAGCCCGGGGCTTTGCCCAAGGAGGGTTCTATTCCTCAGTCTGCTAACTAGCTTTAAGGTGTCACTTAAAGACACCTTCCCAGTCCTCCCTTGAGGCCAAGGTCCCTAGGCTCCCAGGGAGAAACACCAACCAGCCATTTAAAGATGGGAAATCTAGGGCCTAAGGGGCTCAGAGACCCACCTAAGGTCCCCTAACCCACCTAAATTTCCTGAGCCACACTTAGATCCAGCACAGTGGCCCCTGGGCCCGAGGGCAGAGGGCAGCCTTCCCTGATGACCTCTCCCCCACTGGGGCCCCCACCAGCCCTAAGACAAATTCGGCTTAGAAGCTGGGTCAGGGGTCATGAGGATCAGTGTGGCTGAGCCAGGAAGGTGCTAGAACTCACGGGGGTGGGGCTCATACTCCGAGTGTACATGCCCAGTACTTTTCTAGAGCCTTCTCCTCCCTCCCCTGCACCTGTCCAGTGTGCCCATTATGAGGCAGCAGAGTAATGCTGTCTGTATCACCTGCTGCTGGCTCACCTGTTTCACCGATGGAGCAGCGGAGGCAGCCTGGCCCTGGGTCACTCAGCCTGCCTGGGACCCATGGGACACCCGACCTGGGGTTGTAGGGAGGGGCAGGTGGCCCCCAGCTTAGGAACCCCCACCTCTAGCAACCTTAAGCTGATGCTGTGGTCTCTTACACTATAGCCCCAGGCCCCTGCCCACACTGCCCCCCAGCCCCTGCAGATGGGGGGGCCCTGCACCTACGAGATCAAGCAGTTCTTGGAGTGCTCGACCAGTCAGAGTGACCTGTCCCTGTGTGAGGGCTTCAGCGAGGTCCTGAAGCAGTGCAAGTACAACCATGGTGCGTGAGCCAATCCTGGCCCTGGAGGGGAGGGGGATTGGCAGACCCTCTTCTTGCACCTGCAAGCTGACCACCAGCCTGTGCCGCCCCTCCCTCCACAGGTCTGAGCTCCCTGCCCTGAAGAGGCTGACGCAGACTCTGGGGCCAGCCCTGTACTCACCTCCACCCCTTCACCGACAGCTGGACCACAACGCCAGATTATAGCTGGGAATGGGAGTGAGGAGGGGGTTTCTCATCCCACAGATAACCCGAGACACAAATGTGCAATTAAAAGAGTTTATTTTAGACCACAGCCTGCTGTGTGCCCTGTTGCTGGTCCATCTGCTGGGAGCTCCCTGGCTGAGGAGGTGGGGTCAGGGGAGATGGATGGATGTCTCACTCTGGTATAGAATTCTTCACCTTAAAAGAATGCTTCACCTTAAGCGGGCATCCTGGGTGGAGTGGGAGGAGCCCTGTTGTAATCTGCACCATGGGTAGCCAAGGTCAGACTGCCCTGGGCAGTCCAAAGTGGGGTTGTGAGGCATTAGAGGCATTAGCAGGTGACCCCAAGGGCATCTGAGTCTGGGGGCTGGAATCCCAGGAGAAGCCTGTTGTCTCCCCTTCTCAGGGACGCCTGCCCCCTCCCACCCTTCTTGCCTCTGTATCCCTTTCTCTGCACCCATATCTTAGGACCCCCCAGCAGCCTCACGTCCTGTCTGTGACCTTGCCCCTCTTGCTGATGCAACTTCTCAGTAATTCCAGGTTCTGCAAGAGGAATCCTGCTGGACTGATGTCTGTTTGCACCTGATCACACAACACAGAGGTCACGGTCAACCCCCTTGGGTCCCAGTCCAGCGTGGCCACTTGGCTATGGTGTGCCAGGTCCCCGGGCCTGCCAGAGCGGAGGAGCAGGCCCTCAGACCCAGTGCAGGCCACTCGGTCACACACCGAGCTGCCACCTTTGTTGAGTTCATTTGGCAGCTGTGCACTGAGCACCTACCGTGCGCCAGGCCCTATTCCACATCTCCAGGGCACTGAGGACATTCCTGCCCTTACACTCCAGGAGGTGGTGGGGACCTGTTTCTAGATACAATGTGTTGTATCTTGGGGGTATATGTGGGTAGAGTTGGCATTGAGTGTGTCTGTCCCCCCAGGAAGGGGTCCCACTCTGGGTATGTCTCCCTGGGAGTCCCTATCTCCTCCGTACCTGGCTCCTGGCCCCAGCTAGCGAGTCCTGGACGGCAGGGAGCCCACCCTTCCAGGCCTTGAAGGGGGGCCTTGCTCCCGGTGGCCACGGCGTGTGCCCATGCACCTCCTCCGGCCCTGGCCCCTTGGGGGGAGGCCCGACAGCCAGCGCAGCTCCTCTGGAAGGCCCAGGAAGCCCTGCTGGTGGGGGCTGGGAAGAAGATGTGCCCTCCCCCCAGGGCTCTACCCTAACACTCACCTGCCAGCTCTGGACACTGGTCATCCAGGTTCTCCAGGAGGGACTCATAGCGGGTGGGGGCCCCGCCCTCTCCCCCTGTGGGGTGTGGAGAGAGGGCGAAGAACCCCTGAGTGTCCTTATGGTCCCCACCTGGATCTGTCTGCCTCTCACTCTGGGCCTGCAGGTTGGGGGCTGGGACAGAGCACTGGGTAGGCACAGGTTGGGGCCAAGGTGGGGTGCTGGGCAGGGCCTTGGGTGGTCTGTGGTCTGCTGTGTTCCCCCCCTTCCATTCCAACATAGCCACAGGGGAGAATCTTGGGCCCCACATACTGATGATCTGCACAAGGACGTAGGTCCCTCGCTCCTGCAGCAGGGAACTGGCCATGGACTCTGCTGGGGCAGCCCCCTCCAGACCCTCGTCCAGGCTCACCAGGTGCCCATCCTCCGCCAGGAGAGCGATAGTTGCTGGGAGGGTGTGGAGAGAGGCGGGGCAGGGTTGGCACACCTGCCTGGGGGCCCTTAACCCCTCCCCAACCTCTCCCTGTCTCCTCACCATCTGGGGGGACCCTCCCCCTCTGCCTCAGGTGGGCGGTGAAGGTCACCGGGTTGCACCAAGTGTTCACCAGCTCCCAGCAGCCGGCTGTAGGGGAGGGGCAGAGGTGAGCATGTGGAATATCTTACTTTCCCCTCAATCTGGGGTCCTCTGCCTCTCCCTCCAATCTCTCCCCTTCCCAGAGCTGCGACTAGGGCTGCGGGGCTCGGACCGTGCCCCAGGCAAAACAGCTCTGGCAAGCTCTCCTTACACTGCCTCGGAGACCATTTCATCCATCATCAGAGATGTAAGTTGCGGGGCCGCAGGCTTAGACTCGGGCGCCAGCCCAGCGTCCCGCACCGGCCCTGCCCCGCACATGGGGACCCTCAGGCGGGAAACTGCAACAGTAACTAGAGCTTCCAGCGTCTCTGCTCGCTGAAGCCTGAGGACCACTGATTCAGTGGGGAAGAGGTTGTGCGGCTTAAAAACGTGCTCCACGGGTGGCGCGGCGGGCGCTCGCCGAGAGGAGCCCGCATGAGTTACCCGGGCAGGACTCAGCCCGGGTTTTCCCCTCGCTCCAGGCTTTGCCTCCTCACAGAGTGCCTTCCCCAACGCCCCCATCCTCGCCCCCTTCTGCACCCCTCTTTCCCGCCATTGCCTCCCCACCCTCCCGCAGGGCAGGGGGAAGCGCCTTTAAGTGTGCCCATCCTCCCACCCGCCTGCTGGGACAGGGGACCCCACTCACCTCCAAACATCACTGTGATAAACATGGCTGCAGGGGGCCGGAGACAGGTGTGGGGGGCTTTGATCCCCCAACCCCCGATTCCCCAACTAAGGCAGGGCCAGGAGCTGACAGCTACTCCGGGGCGGGGCCCTGTGGGGAGATGTGTCGGTGTGAGAGCGGGTGGTCTGGGAGCCAGGCCTCCGCTCAGCCGCCTCTGTAGTTTGGCTCCACCAGCCTAGACCAGGCCCTGCAGCTAGTCCAGGACCCCTGGCCTCCTCTTCCTCACGCCTCTCGCCAGGCCAGAGCTACTCACACCCGCTCCCGAGCTGGTCTCCATGGCAGTGGGAGCCGCCGAGACATCTAGGCAAGAACCGCCTTCCTCCCCGTGTCCTGGTAACGAACCTGGGCGGCGGGCGGGCATTCCCCGAGGCGGGGCTGTGGTCCAGCCCATCGTGGGGGCGCAAGCCTGGTCCAGGGGTGCCCCCATGACTGCCTCCGGAGACCATGTCCCTGCCAGTGAGAAACAGGGCTCCTCGCTGAAAGGAGGGGGTCCTCACCTCCCACGCAGGCTCCCCACGACTCAAGGCCCTTTTCCTGTGCTCGCTTCCCTACCCGCCCTCGCCCCCCGCCCCGCCTCCTCTCTTCTCTGTCCTTGTTTCTTTTTCTTTTCTCATTAGTCACGTTCATTGAGGTCTAACTTACATATAGTAAAATTCACCCTTTTTAGTGTTTTTGAGTTTTGACAAATCCCACCACGATAGGATACACAGAACATTGCCATCACCCCCAAAATTCCGCTGTGCCCCTTGGTCCCGGGCATCCACTGCCCTGCTTTCTCTCCCTGCCTATTCCAGGTTGCCCTCTGCGTGGAATCAGGGTGGGCTGGCTTCTGTCACTCAGCATGATGCCTTTGTGATTCATCCAGGTTGTCCCATGCCTTCTTCCTGCTGAGGAGTGTCCCTTTGGATGTACGCAGTTTGTTGAGCCATTCGCCTGCTGTTGTTCTGGGTCATTGCCAACTTTTGGAGATGATGAATAAAGCCAGTATAGACATTCACCTGCAGGTTTTTGTGTGAAGAGTTTTCTGTTTTTCTAGGCTTGTATCACGAAAGGGATTAGTGGCTCCTAGGGTGTGTGTCTATTTAACTTTACAGGGAACTGCCAACGTGTATTCCAGCATGTCCTCACGGGGTCGCATTGAACCTCTTTCTGTCTCATTGTTGCTGGGCCTCCCAGACACATAGCAGGTCACAAGGACCTCCCTGTTAGCTCTCACCGCTAGCTGGTCCCCACTAGCCAGCCTTGCCGTTGTTCCTGTCTCATACTCGCCTGCCTCTCCCACTCTCTCCCCTCCTGCCCTCCTCTGGCACTCTGTGTCTCATACCGTTTCCCTGCCTCGCCTCTATTTCTGTCTCCCACCCCCTCCCTGTGAGCCCTCACCAGGCCCCTGCAGCCAGGGTGCCAGATGGGTGCATAGAGCCATCTCACCCCCCACCGACATCATTTTGCCAGCTCCCTTTTCCCCAAGAAGTGCTCCCCACCCCAGGGCTCAGCTGTGGGTAGGCTGTTTGTCCTGCCCGTTGCAGGCAGAGTTCTGGGCGGTGAGGTGGAGGGAAGCCTGGGTCCTCCATGCAGCTCACCATCGTCACACTCTGCCCCTAGATAAGCACTTTCCTTTGGGCTGCTTCAGTGTTCCCACCTGTAAAAGGGGGATATGAACGGTGACTCCGCAGGGTTGTGAGGATTAAATGTGGTAACACTTTAAAAAGCTATCTCTGGGCTCAGCACCACGACGTAGCAAGCGCTCCAATCAGTACTGTGGAAACAGGCAGCATTTCCCAAACTTACTTAAACACGGGGCACTTTCCTCCTGGGGCAGCACGGTATCTGGGGACGCACTTCCTGCAGAACACAGCTCAGGAGACTTCAGTCCCTAGAGCCTCAGCTCTGATAGTCACCATTCTGCCGTCCAAGGGGCTCTTCAGCGCCACCAAGGAGACAGTCTTTCATCCCGAGTGTCATGGAGATGCCCTAAGTAGGTGTCAGGAATGTAGTGGGACCCTGGGGGGGCTTTATAATCTCCTCCTCCACGGGAGCCCTGGAGGCTGTGAGTTAACAAGGTGCACTGTTTTAACTGGTATAGTAAGGCCGACATCGGAATACAGAACAGATCGCCACTGAGAAGATAGTTTGTCACTCACAGTTCTCAAGAAGCGTGGACGTGCCATGCCACCGTGGCCGTACTTCCGGGCAAGTACGAGGGTTGGTCCTGAGACCGAGAGAGCCTTTATTGTGGTTTCCAAAGGAGTGGGCAAGGCTGGGTGGGCTGGTTTAGGATTGAATAATTTCAGCTGAGCTCTGGGGCATAGGGGCTGTCCCTAGTCGTCTCCTGCCGGGCCCTGGGGAGATTAGGTGAAGGGGGCCTGATAAAAGAGGGTTTTTTTTACTATCTCCAGGGACTGCCTAACCCTGAGAGGGGCAGTCCCTCCGTGGTCAGCAAGGCCCCAGATCACGAAGCATTAGAATGCAGAAAATAAAAGACAACAGTTAATCCACGCTCTGTGCCCTACACTGAGCAAATAGGTCCTATCGTTGTATCTTCACAGTCCTTGGGCTGGCACTGTGCTTAATGACATTTTCCAGATGAGATAACTGAGGCACAGGAAGGGGGAGTAACTTGGCTGAAGTCATGTAGTTAAGTGTAGGAGCTGGGATTCAAACCCAAATTGAAAACCACCTCAGCTCCCCTCCTTCTGGCAAATTATTATTTTTTAACTTTTAGAGACAGGGTCTTGCTCTGTCGCCCAGGCTGGAGTGCAGTGGCATGATCATAGCTCACCGCAGCCTCGAACTCCTGGGCTCAAACAATCCTCCTGCCTTGGCCTCCCAAAGTTCTGGGATTATAGGTGTGAGCCACCGCACCCAGTCGTCCTCTGGCAAATTAAAGGGACTGACAATGTCAAGTGCTGGCGAGCATGTCAAGTCATTGGAACTCTCTTACCTGCTGGGGGGATTGCAGATTGGTACAAACATGTTGGGAACCGTGGCAGTATCTACTGAAATTAAACACATTCGATACTACCTGGCAGTTCTATTCCTGGGTGTCTGTCCAGCAGAAATGGGAGCACCAAAGACATTGACAGGGATGTTCATAGCAGTTTTATTTGTAATGGCCAACTGGAAAGCACCCAAACGTCTAATACCAAGAGAATGGATAAACTAATTGTGGTATAGTCACACAGTGGGTCACACACAGCTGTGGAAATGAATTCAATATTGCTGCACACACATTGATGACTCTTACGTTGAACAAAAGAAGCAGGCACAAAAGAGGACACTGTTATTCCATTTATAGTTGAAGTTCTAGACCAGATAAAACTAATTGAAGGTGACAGAATCAGAATGATGATTCCCTTGAGGGTGGAGGTCATTACTAACATGAGGGAGGCTTTTGGGGTGATGAAAATGTTCTAAATCTTTTTTTTAAGAGGCAAAGAGTGGCACTCAGCCCCCACCGCGGGTGCTGGCAGACCTCTACCCCCCTAAAAATGTTCTAAATCTTGATCTGGGTGGAGGTTGCAGGGGGATGTGCGTGTGTGTGTGTGTGTGTGTGTGTGTGTGTGTGTGTAATCGTTGAGCTACATGTTTTATGCATTTTACTGTATGCCAGTTGTACCTTGATTACAAAGTAGATTTCAACCCCCTGCTACAACTGCACATGATTTCTGGGCTCCTGTTCTCGGAAGGCCTTGCGGGGCCAGGATCTGACATTTGGGCAGATAAGGCCTGGCCATTGGGCCCAGTCAAAGCCCCTCCCTCCTCAGTCCCTGAGCTGATTTGCATGCCCTGTTGTGGTCCAGTGGCCTACCCAGCCCTGTGCCCCCAGGCACCTGGAGCACAGCCCAGCAGAACCGCTCCCCGCCTGCCTCCCTGCCTCTGGTCATGGCCTGCCTGTGCCTGGCTCTCCTTCTGTTGGGGACCTTCATGGCAGGTGAATCCTCCTTGGGCCTGGCTCACTTGGGTGTGGGGTGGGGGACAGTACTGGTCCCAGAAGGTCCTTGCAAGGAAGCAAATTGATGGGGATGGTTGGGAGGGGGACCGAGGTGGAGGAGAGACCTGGTGCCACACAGTTCTGCCCCTGACCTGTGGCAAGTCACTTTCCTATGCGGGCCTTGGTTTCCCCATTTATGAATGACCAGATCTCCAGGGCCCCTTTGGATTCAGATTTTGGGGTCTCCTTAGTTTTTCACAGGGGAAGCTGGTGCGGGCTGATTCCCACACCACAGGCCCTCGGAGGCAACCTAACCCCAAAAAGGCCCCTGGCAGGTGGTATGATGGGGGGGGTCTACAGAGAAAGGGCAGGAGGGGGACCCAGTGGCTGCCAGTCCCACCCTCTGAGCTCTGGGCCCTCAATTGAACATGGATCCTTGGGGATGTGGCACTAACAGGGACTTGGGGGTTGCCAACTCCAAACCCCTCACTCACAGAGGGAAATGGAGGCCCAGAGAGGGCAACCTGAGTCTCACAGAGCCAGGCCTCCTGCACCTCATCCAGTGCCAATGGGCTGTGACCCTCTGGGAGTGGGAGTCTGGCCAAGCCTTCACAGGGCAGGGGAAGGAGGGTAGGGGCCCAAGCCAGGCCTGAGTGGGTCTGTGTTTCTCAGTCTCCCAGCCAGCCCTGGCACAGCAGGATGCTCTGCTGGTCTTCCCAGGCCAAGTGGCTCAACTGTCCTGCATGCTCAGCCCCCAGCATGCCATCAAGGACTACGGCGTGTCCTGGTACCAGCAGCGGGCAGGCAGCGCCCCTCGCTATCTCCTCTACTATCAATCGGAAGAGGAGCACCACCGGCCCGATGACATCCCTGACCGATTCTCGGCAGCCAAGGACATGGCCCACAATGCCTGTGTCCTGACCATCAGCCCCGTGCAGCCTGAGGATGATGCGGATTACTACTGCTCTGTTGGCTTCAGCCCTGATTCCTAGGGGTGGGGTGTGAGATGAGTGCCTCCTGTCTGCCCCTGACCTTGGGCCCCTCTCTAACTTTCTCTGAGCCCTGCTGTCTCCTCTGTAAAATGGGCTAATAACATTCAATGTGTCAACAGAAGCTATTGTGAGGGCCATGAGATCTGGCTAAACAAAGTGACTGTGGTTGGTCTGGGAGTGTGGGGGTGGGACACCTGGGGATTGTTGCCACAGAGGAAGCACCTGAGACCCTTGGGGTGTGAGGCAGCCTCCCCCTTGGCCCCCAGGGGGCTGGGACTGGTGGCCTGGCCTTCCTGTGACCTGAGGAGCTGGGGGGAGAGAAAAAGGAACCAGCCCTCGCCACCCCCAGCTCTGCATGACTGGTCGTGGTCCAACAGTCATTATTCTTGGACGGCTGGGCCCCATGGAGCCCAGGCTGCTAGCCTGGGGAGGGGCAGCCCCTGCCTACGCCTTGGAGTCTCTGCTCAAGGCCTGACAGCACTGCTGGGGCAGAGAGGTGTGTGCGTGAGGCGGGGGGGAGGGGGGGTAGCATGGTGTGGGTAGCAAGGGCCAGGGCTGAGGTGCTGAAGGCAGGTGGGCAGAGGGCTTCGGGTAGAGTCCCTCTCCCCAGGGACAGTGTGTTCTATTGGCTTCCTGTGACTGAGCTGAGGTCTCCTGAGGGAGGCTCTCCCACGGGCTGGGCAGCTGCACCCCAGCTGCGGGGCCAGGCGCCCGAGCACTGGGTGCAGGGTAAGTCTCGTCATCAGCAGGAGAGTCGAACGTCTGGGAGTGGGGAACACATTCCTCTTCCCTCCCGGTGCCTCTAAGAGGCGCCTCGTGCGTGGGGGTCAGCTCTCTGCTGCGCAGAGTTAGGGGCCCCCGGGGTCCTGAGAGAGTCCCACCGACACGCTCAGCCACCTCCTGCGCTTTCGCCTGGCCCCTTCTCATCTGCGTTTCTGCAGGGGCGGGGAGGGAGGGCAGGCAGGATCCCTGCCTGTGCCGGGAGACCGAGTCGACAGCTTGGGGACTCCCCTTCTCTCCTCCTGAAGGCCCCAGACGCCTCGGTGGCCTCTGGCTCGCACTCAGCCCCAGGGCAGGTGCAGCGAACGCCTGCAGCTCTAGGCCGTCCTGCCCCTCCCGGCCTCCGTTTCCTCCTCTGCGCTCGCGCCAACACCTGCCCAGCTCTGTACTCCTTACGGCCAGGACGCGCTTTGGCGATGGCCGGAGCCACGGTGCGGATCTGACAGACTCTCCAGATCGGGTACTAGCACCACAGGGTAGGACTGCTACGCGCGGCGACACCTGGCGCGGCGGGACCACCGAGACGCCGGGACCTCCGCGCGGCCTAGAGTGGTCCCGGAAGTGCCCGCGGGCCGGGGGCGGGGCTCCGGGCGCTCCGGTGTCTGTGGGCTCCGCGTCAGCAGCTGCTGCGGAGGGAGGCCGCGTCGGCCGGGTCGGCCGCGGGTTGGAGCGGCTCAGGTGCGGCCCCGCCCCTCCTGCCTGCGGCCCCGCCCCTGCCCAGGTGAGCTGCCCCGCCCCGACCCAGGTGAGTGGCCCCCGTCCGCCAGGGTGACCCGAGTCCGCCTGACTACCTGTCTCTACTGTGGCCCCGGGTGTGGGTGTCCCGAGTCGGTGGGAAGCCTCTAGGGGCGTCGCGTTGCCTCCCGGGCAGCGCGTGCGGGTCCGTGTCCGCTCGCGGACCTCCAGCCTGGAGACCCTTACCACACTGAGTGTTTGCCCGGTGCCCAGGCCCTGGGGGCTCTCTAGAGGATGGGGTGACCGATGCAGGACGACCTGGGGAAGGCCCCGAGAGAGGTGGGAAGCTTGGGGTTTCAGACCTTTGGATTTTCGGCCCAAAAACATTTAACACATTGTTGGGGACAGATAAAAGATTGCCAACCTTTTATCCAGAGTGGAGACTTCGGCATGTAGGGGCTACATAGTGGGAATGGAAAATTCCTAAGAAGGGAATACCTTGGAAACAGCGGGGTTTTACAGGTGGGTTGAAGAGGAGTTGCAATCCACAGATACCAGGACGGAGGAATCAGAGGTCATACAAATTGGAAAGAAAGCTTTCAGAAACCAAGGAAATAAAGCGAGAATGGGGTTGGGGATGGAGTTGGGGTCGGAATGGGGGTGGGAACTAACTCAAAGCTTTCAGGCACCCAGGTAGGCAATGTGGGTTAGTGAAGGGTGGGCCCATATTGTCACATCTTCCACTTTTTCAAGAGAAAGTTCAGAAACCAACTGAATTTTAAATATTGCCAACTAAGTAAAAGGAAAGGGAAAAGCCCAACTCTTTGAGAGCCAAACAAAACGTGTCTGTGGCAGGATCCCCAGGCTGGGCTGCCAATTTGCAACCTCTGAAATGAAGGATGTTGAGAAGGAGGTATTGGAGAGTGATGCCAGATGGGGTGGGAAGGTAAGGACTGGGAAGAGAGGGATTTGGCCATAAGGAGGTCATTGGATGCCAGAGCTGAGGTTCCAGCTGAAACTGGAAACTGGAAATTTATGGTGTTGCCATACATAGTTGCATGATTTTTCTTGGCAACATTTAACATCTTAGGAGGAATTGGCAGAGAGGTTGGGAGTTAGCGGTTTGTTGCAGCAGGACAAGGGGGCGAGGAATGTGATGTTGGTCAGAGAGTTGAAGTGACACTCAGAATTAGACCCACTAAGCCAGACAGAGAAGGGGTGGAACTAGAAGAGGAGAACCTGGGTAAAAATGGGGGTTGCTGCATTTTGAGGTTCAAAAGCACAGGCCAAGTGAGAGAACTGGGAGGGTTGGAGATTATGAATTGCTTCAGAGGAGGGGGAAGGCAAGAGGCACTGTAGTGATCAAAGAATTTTAGACAATACTTTAGTTCTGTGCTTTTTTTTTTTTTTTTTTGAGACAGAGTTTTGCTCTGTCGCCCAGGCTGGAGTACAGTGGCCTCATCATTGCCCACTGCAGCCTTGAACTCCTGGGCTCAAGCAATCCTCCTGCTTCAGCCTCCCAAGTAGCTAGGATTACAAGTGCACACCACCACACCTGGCTATTTTTCTATTTTTTGTAGAGACAGGGTCTCACTCTTGCTCAGGCTGGTCTTGAACCCCTGGCCTCAAGCGTTCCTCTTGCCTCGGCCTCCCAAAGTGCTAGGATTATAGGCATGAGCCATTGTGCCCAGCCTGTGCTTTTTTCATACCTGGTCTTTCTATTGGCTGGCCAAAAAAAAAATCATTATTTATTTATTTTTTGTAGAGATGGGGGTCTCGCTATGTTGCTTGGGCTGGTCCCAAACTCCTGGCCTCAAGCGATGCTCCCACCTCGGCCTCCCTAAGTCCTGGGATTATAGGCATGGGCCACAGCACCTGGCCTGAAAAATCATTTAAAAAAATCATTTCCAAATAGGAATGAATTCCATCATGACTATTTTGATTAATTTAGCATGGTTTTTTGAGCTGGTTACTCGCTAAGCTTCAGCAGGAGGCTAATAGTACTTTCGTGTAGAGTTTCGAGGATTAAATAAGGTATTGTGAAGGATGTAGTAGCACCTAGCACATAGTAGGTGCTCCGTAAATATGAGCTGTAACTATCAGTGTCGTGTCACCTGAGGACTTTGCCTTTATTTAGAGAAGTTTCTGAATGGACCTGTGAGGGACGTTCTAAGGGGCCACCACGGTGGGGACTGGGCTGAGTAGGGTGTTCTAGCCTCCTTCCTTGTCCCTGCTAAAACACCCCCTTCAAATGGAGCAGCTCTGCTTTTGTCTGTGTTGTTTATTTATATCTCCTAGACTTGGACAATTGATTTATTTGAATAAAGTGTTCTTTGGCAACAACAACAACAAAAAAGTGACAATTGGTTCTAGCATACAAAGAAATGGCTTTTCCTCCATTTGATTATTTATTAAACAACTCCGAACACTGGGACTGTGCTGTTGTGCTGGGGGCCGGAGATTCCACATGAAGGAGCACAGTGCCTGTCCTGGGGAGCTCGCAGGCCAAGGTGGGGAGGGCCGTGATGAGTTGCTGGGTGCACCTCGGGTTACCAGCAAGGCATGTCTGAGATGGTCACAAGTCTGAGGGTACAGAGAAGAGGGGACATTTGAGTAAGTCCAGAAGGATGAGCAAGTGGCAGCCTGAGAACGGGGAAGGGACCTGTTAGGAAGAGACGGGAGCAGTGCACGCTGGCTAAGCTGGAAGGTTGGGAGAGAGTTGGGGAGAGAGGCAGGAGATGGGCTGGAAGGGCCGGTGTGAACGGCCTTATGAAGGAGTTGGGCCTCAAGATCCTAAAGAGGGAAACGCCATGCTCAGGCTCGTGTTTTGGGTATTTGACTGTGGTGTCAGTACACAGCATGTGCCAGAGGGAGGGGTGGAAGCTGGAGGTTGGTGGCTAGTTAGGAGGTGAGTATTGAAAGAATCTTGGGGGGGACTGAAGCCTGAGCTGCAGAGTGACAGTGAGGACAGAGAGGCAGAGACCCCTTCCATGAAGCCTCAGGAAGTGGACAGGACTGGACAGGCGGGGTGAGAATGAGATGGTCTAGGCTGACTCCCAGGGCTCTGGCTTGGGCACCCAGCTGGACAGAGTGTGCTTGCCCTAGTGTAGGAGGGAAATGCTCTCTCTTTCCCCAAAATACTGCCCACTATGTCAGATCATCCGGTAGCCCAAGCCTTGCCCCTTTTCCATAGTGGCTCTACTTCCCAGGCTGGAGTGCAGTGGTGTCATCATAGGTCACTGCAGCCTTGAACTCCTGGGCTCAAGTGATCCTCCTGCTCCCGCCTCCTTAGTAGCTAAGACTACAGGTGTGCGCCACTGAGCCCGGCTAATGTTTTTATTTTTTGGAGAGACGAGTACTTGCCATGCTGCCCAGTCTGGTCTCGAACTCCTGGCCTCAAGTGATCCTCCCAAAGCACTGGGATTCCCACTGCCTGTGTGAGCTCACTTTCCGGAAGGTCTTCAGCCCTTAGAGACCAGACACCACGATGTGGCACTTAATTGTGTCTGTCTGTCTGTCTGTCTGCCTTGCAGTTGTTTCTCGTGGATGAAACTGGTCTCTAACTCATTTGGGACCGTCTGGAGGGCAAGACTGTGTCTCACCCTTACTAGGTTGTTCCCACCATAGATTCTAGCACAGGAAGGTGGCACGTAAAAGCTGCTCGATTTGCCTACTTAACATTTCTTGTTTTCTTTTCAGATTGTAAGAACAGCAAATACAGTCTGAAGAGGAACATTTTTGAAGAAATACAGTCTTCGGGGCGACACAAGATTCACAATGGAGGTTTCCCCAGCAACCAAGTTTGGGGAGACCTTTGTGTTTGAGGACAGATTAGAGATGCAGCAAGAGCTTTTCCCTGGGGAGGATCTGGCAGACCCTTTTCTTCAGGGGAGACGTTTGGAGCAGATGGCTGTTATCTACAAAGAAATCCCTCTTGGGGGGCAAGACGAGGACCGTGATGATTACGAGGGGAATTTCAGTCTGTGCTCAAGCCCTCTTCAGCATCAGAGTGTTCCCCCAGAAACCAGAGCCCAGGACGATGAGCTGTTTAGCCAAACCTTCCTCCAGAAATCCGACCTCAGCGTGTGTCAGATAATCCACGGGGGAGGAGAGTCCAGTCCACACGATTGTGTGGATGCGGCAGACAGGGGGGACTCAGGACCTGCCGCACCTCACAGAACGCCTGCGCCAGCCAAGCCCTACGCGTGCCGCGAGTGCGGGAAGGCCTTTAGCCAGAGCTCGCACCTCCTCCGGCACCTGGTGATCCACACCGGGGAGAAGCCCTACGAGTGCTGCGAGTGCGGGAAGGCCTTCAGCCAGAGCTCGCACCTCCTCAGACATCAGATCATCCACACCGGGGAGAAGCCCTACGAGTGCCGGGAGTGCGGGAAGGCCTTCCGCCAGAGCTCGGCGCTCACGCAGCACCAGAGATCCACACGGGGAAAAGGCCCTACGAGTGCAGGGAGTGCGGCAAAGATTTCAGCCGGAGCTCCAGCCTCAGGAAGCACGAGAGGATCCATACGGGAGAGAGACCGTATCAGTGTAAGGAATGCGGGAAATCCTTCAACCAGAGCTCAGGCCTGAGCCAGCACCGGAAAATCCACACCCTCAAGAAACCTCACGAGTGCGATCTCTGCGGGAAAGCCTTCTGTCACAGGTCGCACCTCATCCGGCACCAGCGGATCCACACCGGGAAGAAGCCTTACAAATGTGAGGAGTGCGGGAAGGCCTTCAGCCAGAGCTCCAACCTCATCGAGCACCGCAAGACCCACACGGGCGAGAAGCCCTACAAGTGCCACAAGTGTGGCAAGGCCTTCAGCCAGAGCTCCTCGCTCATCGAGCACCAGCGCATCCACACGGGCGAGAAACCCTTCGAGTGCTGCCAGTGCGGCAAGGCCTTCTGCCACAGCTCCGCGCTGATCCAGCACCAGCGCATCCACACCGGCAGGAAGCCGTACGCCTGCGAGTGCGGCAAGGCCTTCCGGCACCGGTCGGCCCTCATCGAGCACTACAAGACCCATACCAGGGAGAAGCCCTACGTGTGCAACCTGTGCGGCAAGTCCTTCAGGGGCAGCTCGCACCTGATCCGGCATCAGAAAATCCACGCCGGGGAGAAACTGTAGAGCGAGGAGCCTGCACCACAGCTTGGAAGCCTTTGCCAGCTGGAGCCCACACCCACGTCGCTTTTTGCCTAAGACCCCGGCTACCTCCCTGATAACACTGCCCAGTGGAGGCCCTCTGACCCAAGTGCTCGGGAGTGTCCCACTAGCCGGCAGGCCCCCACCCTGGGTGGCACCCAGCCCAGCAGCTTTCCCGCATGGGTGGGAGGGCAGGGCGACGGGGCAGCCCGCCAGGACAGAGAGCTGCCCTTCAGTCCCCATTCTCCCACTTGACTCCTGAGCCTACGAGACTTCATTCTGCCCTCTCTTTGCTTTTCCCAGAATGCAGAGGAAGAACAAATGCCAAGAGGGAGAAAGCTGAGTTAAACCCAGGAAGATGTCAGGTTAACTCTTGAAATCAGGCTGCCGTCTGGCACTTTTAGAAGACAAACCACGTTCACAGTCCACAGCAGCAGAAGAAAAATGAATTCCAAAATAGATGCGTCAGCGGCAAAATGGAAATTTCTGCCTGGGTTGGGCATGGGTGGAGACAACCCAGCAGGTCAACAGAGCAAGGAGGGTCTGCAAGGACGGCTCTCGGGGCCAGGGGCGAGGTGGTGAGCCCCTGGGTGTGGTCTCTGAGCCTGCTCCTCTTAGCGTGAGGATGGTTTCTGTCAGATGGCTCTGTCACAGGAGGCTAGAGGTATGGTCCTTTTGGCCATCAGACGCCTGACTCAGCCTGGGCACAGGGAATTACTGCCTTCCAGGCATAACCCGTCCCTGAGCCCCAGTGCCCCCAAGACTTTGTGTGCCTTGGACGTCAGCAGGGCCTGTTTCTGGCCTGGTCTGGCAGTGACAACCTCACCGCCCATGTCGGGGGATGCAGGAAGCAGGGTGGTTTGGTGGAGGAGGCCGTGGTCCAATCAGAAGGTCTGGGTTCAAGTCCCAGTTCCACCCCCTCCTACCTGCCTGACCTTGAGCAAGTCCCGTGACCTCCCCAGGCTCCATTTCCCTGCCTGGGAGGTGGGGCTGAGGGGACCTGGCCACATACCTCTAAGGTTGGGGCGAGGCTCCCATTCAGAACGAGGTCACGTGAGAAAGAGTCACAGGTGGCAGCTAAGAATGGAAACCCAGAATGACCCCTGCCCCGCCCAGCCCGGGCTTGCACACACCTGCTGAGGCCATGTCCCACACATGGACTCTTTCTCCCAGGTGCCATCCCGGGCCTCCGGCCACAGCGGTGTCATTCTGCACTTCCAGGACCCTCTCTGTCCTCCCTTCCTGTTGGCTGGAACTCACCTGGGGGCTGTGTCCCCTTCCCTGACCAATTGAGGCAGCTCCCCCAGAGGTGGGGCCCAACAGTGGTGTGTGTTAGAGCCCCCCAGGTGATTATAACTTTATAGCAGCAGCCGGGTGTGCCCCTCCTGCTGGGCTTTCGTGAAGCCCAGCAGCTTCCGATGCCCGCCCTGCTGGCTTTGGCTAAGCAGAGCTTGAAGGCCATTCTATCTCAGTCTCTGTGTCCCCAGAGCCTCAGAGTGGGCTAAGGCAGTGATGGTCAGCTGTGCTGGCTGATTGGTGGGTGTTTGTCCCAGGCCACAGGGACCTCTTGAGCGCTGGCTCCCCTGCCACCCCGGGCTCCTCAGGGCTAGTGGAGAAAGGCAGTCTGAGATATTTTGAATTTTTCCAAAAGTTGTGGCTGGAATCACATGAACGCATCATGGTAGCGCTAGTTATTACAGCTGATCAGAAGCTCAGCGTGGCGGTCATGTATAGTTTTGATGAATAAACGTGGGAAAGCTATAATTGTCACTTAGTAAGTGGGGCTTGGTAGGCCCGAGATTTCAAAATGTTAGGCCGGAGAGATCATGGTGGGAATCCTGGCTACTCCTCTGTCCAGTGCCTGTCTTTGCCACCTGAGTGTGTGAAACATTTAGCCAGCAGCCCAGGGTCCCCGGGAACCCACCACATGACCAGGGGACCCACTGGGTGGTGCCCTCAGCATTGTCTGCAGCTGGCCTGGCATTTGTTGGGAATGAAGAGAATGCCAAGACACAGCTGGGACGGCAGGTGGCATCAGGCAGGGGCCCCTGAAAGATCTACCTCCTCTTCACCCCTCCCCCCACGTCCCCTCCATTATCACCAGGCGAGTGTCTGTTGCCTGCCTTTGGTCTCTCGCTCCCCGTCCCTCCTGCACATCCCAGCCAAACTGATTTTTAAAGCATCACTTTGCACATGTCACCGTTCTCCTTAAAAACCAAACATCAGGAGTTTTTCTGCACGTAAACCCTCATTTCAGCCAACCTGGGTGACCCCCTGTGAGTAAGCCACAAGGAGTTGAGGCCACCCCTGCCCTGCCGGGTGTCCTCCGCATTCACTCCCAGCCTCTCATGATCCCCTTTATGCTGTTCTCACGTTTCGGAGTGTGCACTTTCTCCTCGTCCTCCCTGCCTCTCCTTCTCTTTGTGTGTAACATGGAGATTGAGACCCCCTCCCCCAGGGTTAACAGATTCTCACATAAACATGGTAAGACCAGGTACTTTTCCTTTTTTGGAAGTATGAGCAGAGCCTACTTCCTTCTGTTCAAATTCTTTCGCTGTTTTATTATGTACTTTTTTTTTTTTTGACACAGGGTTTCGCTCTGTTGCCCAGGCTGGGGTACAGTGGCGTGATCATAACTCACTGCAGCCTCGAAGTCCTGGGCTCAAGTGGTGATCCTCCCGCCTCAGCCTTCCTAGTAGCTGGGACTACAGGTGTGCTTAATCATGACGGGCTAATTTTTGAATTTTTTTTGTAGAGACAGGGTGTTGCTGTGTTGCCCAAGCTGGTCTTGAACTCCTGGCCTCAAGTGATCCTCCCACCTAGGCCTCCCAAAGTTATTACATATTTTTAAAAATTCTCTCATTCTGTTTAGATTCTCAAACAGAGAATCATCCCTGGTAATATTTTAATCAGTCATCTTTTAATTACGTTGTTTGTTTTTGTTGTCTTACATTTCTCCCTTCTGATGGCGGTGGTTTACTTAGATGCTGTTGATTGTTATAAAACTCCAACTCTTGATTTTGTTTACTAATCTATTGTTTTGCCAAAGTATATGTATTCTCTCTTTTTTTTTTTTTGGCTTAGGACTTTATAATTCTAAAATTATTTAGATATAATCATATTTTTAATATTTCTAGTAAATGTAGATACTTTGGTCTGTGTTTTTTTCTTCAAGTGACAGCTCTGTCTACACTCCCTAAGTTTTGACGTGATATTTTTTGTTATGGTATTAGGAATTTCCTTTTGGACCAAGTGTTATTTTTTAAATATTTCTAAGTGATGAATGCTTAGGTCATTGCTGCTTATTTCTTACTGTACTGTGGTATCAACATTTCCAAGTATCCGTAGAATTTCTTTGGGCCTGACTATATTATCAATTTTTATAAAGTATTTGTGTACTCTCAAAAAATGTGTTTTTATTCCACCAGTTCTATTTAACTCAAGTTTTTTGATTATTTTATTCAAATCTATACTTTGTCTAACTTTTGTTTACTTGAGAGTTCTTAACCCAGGGTCTATGGTCTGTGGGTCTGAGCATGCAGGGGTTTTAGGGGTTTGGACCCCTAAGGCCCAAACAAAGCTGTGTGGATATGCGCATGAATGAATTGTTCTGGGAGGGGGGTCTGTAGCATTCATATTTTGAAAGGTCTTAACTTCAAAATGGGCTTATCTTCAACATGATCCCAAAACAGTTAAGAAAACTCATTTACCTGATGTAATCATAGTCTGATTTTGTGGTTTTTGTTTATATATTTCTATTTCACTTTTAATTTTTATTTCTCTTTTATGTATATTGTTGCTGTGTTAGTCATGCAGTTTTCACAAATCCTTTTTGAGAAACAGGGCATAAATTATCGGTAAGTAAGTATCATGCTGTTTGCGGCATATATATTTAACAGTGATATGTTGAAAAACCGTGCCTTTCAGTACCCTCTTTGCCTCTTAATTCTTCCAGCTTAAACTTCTCTTTTCCAAGTATCATAATTGAAGCCCCTTACTTTTCTTGAATTCGCATTTACATGATAGAATTTAGCTCAACATTTTATTTTTTAAATTTGTGTATATATTTTGCTATATATCTGTAACTTATAAACAGCAAATGTTGGATTTTGTTTTCTGATTCTTTTTGTAATTCTTTTTCTTGTTATGTAAGAAGCTCTCCTGTCATTAATGTTATTGTTGAGCAAGGCATAATATATTTTCATCTTAATATTTTAATATATTTTAACTCATTTAACCCAAGAGGGCCGTGCTTACCGCCTGCCGCCGTCTCTGTGAGTCATGAACCATGCGGAGTGTCGTTTCTGGGTAGACTGGAGGTCTGCCGTGGGCCGCCTGCTCCTCCCGTCACTCCTCTCACCACATCTGGGTTCAGTGCCGGGCTCTGCCCTGAGCCCACTCTTCAAGTGACGGCCCCTGGCATCGGTGTCCTCAGCTATGACATGGAGGAATGACGCCATCTCACAGCCGCGGGGGCTCAGAGGGGTGAGGAATGCAAACATGCTGAGCAAGCTATGAGGTGCAGTTGATTACTACACTGCTAGAATTTTGAAACATTTCTTTAATTTTCTGTTCTTACTCCTAAACTTCTGTCAACATAACTTACAACATCATGTTATGCTTTACTTTGTAGAAAACACTGCCAGATGTAGCAAAGACCTAAACATCACGGGCCTGTCCCATTCTCTCTGAGTGAACTTGTACGGTCATTTGAAGAGGAGGGGGGCCCTGATCTTATCCCCCATCCCCCTGTCTGTCCCTGGCCAGTCCCCTGCATACTGACCCCCCCTCCCCAGCAAGCGCTGCCAGCATCTCCCCCAGGAAGAGAAGGGAAGCACTGTCACAGCTACAAAGGCTTGAGAAGATGGTCACCGTGGCCACCCCTGTCGCAGATGGGGGAATCGAGGCCGACAGTGTGCCCAGGGTGTGCAGTAATTTACTGTCAGATCTACCAGTGGCCCTCAGGAAGAGCAGGTCTGAGTGTGATGCCGAAGCGCAGCCAGTTGCTGCCAGGACTTCTCAGAGGAGGCAGGTGGGTTCTGTCACCACGGGCCAAGGTGAGAGCCAAGTGGCCTTGGCCCACTCACAGTTGCTTGGCTCTTGGGATGATGGACAGTGACCGACATCACACAGGTGGATGTATTTGCCCGAATGCTGATGCATCGATTCACTGGGGGTGGGGGAAGAGAAACCCTTTTCTTGTGGGAAAACTACCCAATTTTCAGTATCTCATAACTCAAGAAACCAAGTCAGAAGTTGCCTGATGAGCGTGGAATAGGGGCACAGGGTGGTGGAAGACCCTGACCCTAGATGCTGTGTGGGGGCCATCCCTCCCGCACCGCAGAGGCCAGACGCTTGCCTGGTCGTCAGCATGCTGGTGAGGGGCGTGTGCTGGAGACCTTCTGATGTTGGCCTCCTCACCCACTGTCTGCTTTTGTGGATGTCACTGCTCTCCCATGGCCTTGCACTGCTGTCTCTGCCTGATGGGTCACCGTCCTCGGAGTCCAGAGTGCCCTCTGGTGGTGGCCCAAATGTGAAAGGCACTCGGGTATCTCCCCAAACCCAGAAAGGTCTTGTCAGCTTTCAATCCAAGCTTCCCTTTGCCACTGCCCTCAGCCAGGCTAGCTCTGCTTCCCCCTAAAGATGGCTGGGAGTCCCTCTGCTTCTCCCTGCCGCACGTCACTTAGGTCTTCCAGCTCCTGGAACTCCAGAAGTGAGACAGGGTCACAGATAGCCAAGCAGTGATGTGCTCCCTACTTAATCCTGACGCCATCTCATCTCCCAGAAAAGAGAGGGCTGCGCCTTGTGTGGTTCTGGCCTGGTCTTCTCCCAGGACCATGGGCATCCTCAAAAGCAAAGAACCGTTCTGGGCTCATAGTGGGGGTTGGCCAAGGGGTGCTGTTCCCCTCCGGGTCTTATACATGGGAGTCTTATCCTAGGGCTCAAAGCCTCTCCCTCCTGTCAGCAGCCCACCCGAGGCGCCCAGTGAGGCCTTCCTCTCTGCCCATCTTCCTTTCCTGCGATGTGGGGATTGGGCCCCGGAGCTGGGCGCCTGCGGGTCTCACTGCCCGCCATACCCCCAAGGGGCTGTGTGAACAAGTGGCTTTCTCCCGCCTGGTCTGCATATCGGTGATACTCCTCCGCCCGCTTTTTCTTTCCTGTTCTTTCCTCCAGTCTGACACCCTCTCCTCCACCTTCTCATGCATGGATCCCCTATATCCTGCTCCCATATCACTTGGCGCCACCTCCTCTCATCTGATTGCTCCCACCTTGGTTGAGGCTGCTGTGATCCCTCTGCTGGCACAGTGCACAGCCTCCTGCCTGATGTCACTGCCCTTTTGTCCTTTCTCAGCAGCCAGTGATCTTTCCGCCCTGCAAGGCTGACGGGTCACGCCCTTCCTCAAACACCCCACTGAGTCCCACGTAAACCTGAGTGTGGAGGCCAGCCTGCAGGCCTCGCCCGACCTGACCGCCGCTGGCCCCCGGCCCGCCGGGGCCCTCCAAGCTCCAGCCACGAGGCATTAGCGCATGTGCTCCCTGCGCATGCGCATGTGTTGCTCAGGCGGGAAGGACGAAGGACGTCCCTTGGGAAAACCCCTCTCCCAGCCACCGCAGGAGCATGGGCTGGAGGTGGAGGCGGGGGGGCCTCCTGCTCCACCTCCGCACCCCTCCCAGCCCTGTGCTGTATTCTGGGTGCCAGGTGCTGCTGGACCAGGGAAGAAGACCAAGTTTGGGGCCAGGGCTGCACTTCTCTGTTTTCTCTGAGAAGGAGAAAACAGAAAGGGTCCCACTGTGGCTATCTTCTTGTGTCTCACTCACTGTTACGATTTAGTGTCATCAACACCTGGCTTATTTACATCGTTCCTTAAAACAATGATTTCGCAAGCGTCCCAGCCACACTTCCCCCGAGCCCTTGTCCTTCACAGCCTAGCTCCCGACCAGGACAGCCCAGGCCTCAGTTGGACCCTCGCAATGGCCGAGGTCCGTCTTGCCCTTGGTTTCTTCCCTGTCTCATGGGTGCTGGGTCAGCAGGAATTTTGAGAGAAGCCTGGTTCATACAAGAGTGAGGTGGGAAGAGCTCAGAGTCTGTTTCAAGGTCACAGCAGGAGACCTTGTCAGTTCCCGTTCTCAGACAGTGAGAAGACTGGCAGGAGCCCATTTCCGTGCAGCAGGTGAAGAAAGGGTGTAAAGGGAGGGAGAGGAAGGGACCCAAGTGATTCGGCAGGACAAAGGCGGGGGAACAGCGCCCTCCTCATCTGAAGCCCCCTGCAGTCCCTGAGGGGGTGTGTGACATGGGGTGGGAGGCCGCCAGGGGGCATCACAAGCCAGGCTGAGCTGGGGGGAGCAGGACCCCACACCCCTGCCTGGGGCTCACTGTTCCCTTCTTCACTGTGCCCCAGCCATTCTGAATGCCTGGAACCCAGACCTGCCCCGGGAGCCCCATTCCAGCTGCGGGGCCCCAGGAAGCCAAGCTCAGAGAGACTCCTAACCATGCATGGGTGATACCAGATTTTTACACATCTCTGTAATTAATAGAATAAATGGACCATGAATGAGAAAGGCTAGAGAAGGTTTGAAGAAGACAGTTGACAAACAGCCTCGCAGCCATCCACGGAGCAGAGCAAACTCCAGGTGCAGAACACATATTCTTTTCAAGCACGCCTGGAACATGTGTGCACGTGCTCGGCTGTAAAGAAAGTATCAGCAAATATCAAAGGGCTGAAGTACAGATTATGTTCTCGGCGAACAATGCAATGATACTAGAAATCGAGCAGAAAAACACAGCCAGAAAACCTGGTGTGGTGCCGCTCCACCCCGGCTGGGATTCGCGGGCCTGGGAATCCACTGGGAAATGTTGCTTCCCATCCGGGCAACTGTGGGCTCTGCTGGTTTAGCAGTTGGAGTTCCCAATGCAGGAATGCTTTTGCCAGGGCATGACAAGAGGCTGCCCTTTGGCCACTCTGGGCTCCTTATGCCAGAGAACAACAGACACGGGGTGATCAGGGCACCGGGGTGCTGCCCTCCACGCGGAGGGGGCCTGAGGGAGTATGTCTGGAATACTGACAGCCTTGGGGCCCTTTCATGTCCCGTGATGACAGTTCCTGCCAACTACAGCCACCTAATTCAGGCAGGTGAATGGCCCAGACCCTCCGGAATGAAGGGTTGGTCACCTCACCAGACAAACAACCCTGACCAGTCGAGGTGCCTGCGGAGGGCAAAGGGAATACGGAATGTTTAGTGGGAGCAAAAAACACCAGCTGTGACCACGTATGCAGTCAGGAAAGAGTACTATTATAGTTACAGGTATATTTCTTTTCGTATTGATATGAATATATTTGCATTTATAGTAACACTTTCTCCCCGTCATTTCCCTGTGTCCGCCTGGCTAAACTGGAATTAAGTTTCCCTGAATCCCCTTCCTTATATGATTTTGGGTCCAAATTGGCCAAAAGAGAAATTCGTGAGATGCCTGGGTGGCAGGAAGGATGCGACAGCCACTGCTGACTGCGGGCTTTCACAGTTGGAGGCTGTGGAACACGTGGGGAGGTGCTGGGCCAGGCCAGGAGGCGGGCAAGGCGGGGGAGGCCCCCAGGGCCAGCATGTCAGGGGGCCGGGCAACTGCAGGGCCGGTTCCCCAGAGTGGGCGCCTTCTGAAATGCTGTCCCCAGGCACCTGTTCAGCACACGGTAGGGCTCCAGGCCTGGCAGCTCTCCCTGTTCTCAGGAGGAGGGCAGGCTCAGGTGTGACCTGCAAGAAGGAAGAGCTTCTGAGCTGACTTTTCTGTTGTGGGCTGGACCCACCTGCTGTGCACCTTCCCTGCTTTTAATGGAAAACCAGAGCTGGATCGGTGGTTCAAGGGTAGAGACAGATTTTATTCAGGAACTACTGCAGCAAGGGATAAGAGACCCCGTATAGAAATGGCTCCTTTCCTAGTACCGCACAGACAGGTGGGGATTTGCAGCCAAGAAGCAGGGTGGGGGTCGATGGGTGGACAATGACTAAGAGGAAACATCAGGGGTGAGGGGGACTCTATTAAACCCACCTGACAGGACTCTTGCTGAAGGCAGGCCAGGGTGACCAGACCCCACCTGGGGATGTCGGGGGATGAGGAATTGGATCAGACATCCAAGGTGATCAGCTATTGAGGGTGGAGGACTCTGGCTAAACCGACTTGTAGGATTCTTGCTAAAACTGGACCATACAGGCCCAACAAGGATGGAAGCTGAAGCCCAAGGTCAAAGCCTAGTTGAGAAGGAGGCCTAGAGGAGCCTAATATTTTGGTCAACAAGGTCTTTGCCACATCCCCATGCATGGGTTGCGGTGACCCCTGGGCTTCTGTGAGCCCTGACATCAGAAGCCTCGGACTTGCTTCCTGCTGTGCCTTTCCCGAGTTCTGGCAAGTGTGTCCTACTTGCTGAATTTTTAATTTATTATTATTATTATTATTTGGGACAGGGTCTCAGTCTGTTGCCTGGGCTTGAGTGCAGTGGCATCATCACAGTTCACTGCAACTTCTAACTCTTGGGCTCAAGCGATTCTCCTTCCTCAGCCTCTTGAGTAGCTGGGACTATAGGCATGTGACACCATGTCTGTTAATTTTTAAATTTTTTGTGCAGACGGGGTTTCACTATGTTGGCTAGGCTGGCCTGGAACTCCTGCCCTCAAGTGATCCTCCTGCCTTGGCCTCCCGAAGTATTGGGATTACAGGCGTGAGCCACTGCTCCTGGCCCCTTGCTGGAATTTTTGGTTGGTTCTTGAGCTGTGCTGGCTCAGGAATCTCCACTGTCCCTTGCCTTGGGGTTGGGGTAATGGCCAGCAGCCTGTCCTGGGCTTGAAGCCTCCACCAACTCCTCCCCGGTTGTGCCCCGAGGAATGGCAGTGGGGCCCCGGCTCTGGTCCCTGCCATCAGGGATGGGTTCGGGGCTGATGTGGCCCACCAGGAAGGCCACAGCAGACAGTCCCCTGGGATTGTGGTCTCACGGCCTCCTCCTTCTTTGCGTGGCCTCATGTGCTGGGTGATGCCCACTCTGCTGGGCCGCTTGCCTCTGTGAGGGAAGCAGCAATGCAGGAGGAGGGCAGGGCAGGGGGACCCCAGGGAAACAGGGTGGCCTCTGGGTTCAGGCGGCCCTGGGCCCCCCATCTGCATTCCCAGTTTGCAAGTCGCACTCCCTCCTTGTCTGAAGCCGCTCGAGTTGGGTTTTCTGTGACCCACAGGATGCCTCACGGACATGGTCTGTAACAGACGTCTGCACACGTGCTCTGGACGCATGCGGGGAGGGGCGCCCGGCAATCCTGCCCCAGCCCCAAATACTGCTCAGAAAAGGCCAAGACATTCCATCACAGAGATGCCAGTAAAACTGTTGGAAATGTGAGGTGCACAGACACGACTCTTGTGCAATGTAAGTGCACATTTCACAAATGGATGATGTGGAAGAAAGTCCTTGGAGAGGAGCTCCTATTTCCAGGGATGCTGGGCTAGGACAGCGAATAGCTGAAAATAAACAGATGGAAAAGATACCACGAAATTTCTACCCAAAAGGAAACTGGTGTAGTATATTGATACAACAGAAACATTAAGGCAAAGGGAATCATCTGAAATAAATAGGGTTATTTTATTCTAATGAAAGTTTTATTTCATCAGGGAGCTAACAGTTTTAAATTCATATACCCCTAAGCATGTAGTCTTAAAAAATATAAAGCAAAAAACTGTTGAACTACAAAGACATATAAAGAAATTCACGATCCCTGGGGGAGACTTAAATTTATTGGCAGACAAAAAGCTTTAAAAAGGCAGGTGCGGTGGCTCATGCCTGTAATCCCAGCACTTTGGGAGACCGAGATGGGAAGATTGCTTGAGGCCAGTAGTTCGATACCAGCCTGGGCGACATATGACCTTGTCTTTACAAGAAATTTAAAAAAAAAGAAAAAGTAGCCAGTGTTGTGGCATGTGCCTATAGACCCAGCTATTGGGAGGCTGAGGTGGGAGGATTGCTTGAACCCAGAAATTTGAGGTTGTGGTTAGCTGTGATGATGCCACTGTATTCTAGCCTGGGCAACAGAATGAGACCTGGGTCTCAAAAAAATGAAAAAATAAAATAAAAAAGGAAATAGAAGATGGGAATATAATCTTCATAATCAGGTTGACCCAATGGATTTATACACAGAACACTGCATCCAACAGTTACAAAGTACATATTCTCTTCAAAGACAAGAAGACAAGAACAGACAACACTGACAAAAATGAACCATATACTGGGCTATAAAACCAGTCTCTATAAAGCAAACTTCATAGGATTCAAATTATTCAGAGTATGTTCTCTAAACACATACAATTAAACTAGAAATTAATAATAAAGGTATAACTAGAACATCCTCATATGTTTGGAAATTGGAATGTACAGTGCTAATTAAGCCCACAGTTGGAGAACTCAAAAATAGAAATTAGGTAACATTTTCAACTGGTCAATGATGAGACTGCCACATAAAATGTGTGAGATGCACATAAATCAGTACGTAGGGGGAAACTGAACTTCAAACTTCAAAGGCTGAAACCGATGAGTTAAGAACATCCCTCAGAAGTCAGAAAGAGAACAGCAAAATAAAGCCAAAGAAAATATTAATAGAATAAAGGACATAAAGACCAGAGGAAAAAACTAGTGAAATATATAAATATCCCATGGGATGATAAACAAAAAAGCAGAGAGTTGTTGATGATACTATTGAAGTTGAAAAAGAGCTGGTGAAATTATCAAGAAAAAAGAAAGAAGGCACAAATCACCTATATTACGAATGAAATGAGACATTTTGACACATGCAGAATATCTATAATGGAGAAGCTATTATAAACATCATTATGCCAGTAATTTGAGATAAAATGAGCACATTTTAGAAAAATCTGTTTGAGTGTATATATTTAACTCGATAAAAAATAGATCTCAAATTTTCTAAAGCCATTAAAGGCATCAAATCATCAGTCAAAAACCCTCCAACAAAGATAATTCCCGCCTCATGTAGTTTTACTAGAAGTTTGACTAAACATTCAGGGATGAAACCATTTCATTCTTACACAAACTCTTCCAGGGCATAAACAAAGAGAGAGTCCTCCAGAACTAATTTTATGACTCTAACATAGCCTTGATTGCAAAACCTGATGACAACAGTCAAAGAAAGAATATTATGGCTGAACCCCACTCAGGAAAATAAATGCACATGGTCTAAACAATACACTGTCATATTGAATCCAGCAGTATGGCATGACAGTACATACCAGATAAGTCTGGTTGGCTTCACATCAGAAACTCTACATTATGTGCAGCATTAAGAGATCAAAGAGAGAAATCATACAGGCATGTCTAAACATGTAGAAAAAGCATTGAATAAAATCCAAGGAATGATTAAAAGAACAATTAGCAAAAAAGGAAGGGAAGAAAGCTTTCTTAATCTGATGAGGGTCTCTTCAGCGATACCTACAGCAGACATCATGTCCAAGTGTGAAATGTTTAAAAACATCCGTTTGTGACTGGAAACAGGACAAGGATGTCCACTTCTTGCTCTGCACATGGTATTGGGGTGCCAGCTGGAGTGGGGGAGTACGGCAAGGGAGAGAAATGAAAGGTACGAGAACTGGGAAGACAGCAACAAAACTGTCACTATTCATGGATGATACATTTATGTGCCTGGCAAATCCCAAAGAACGGACCGATAAACTAATAGAATCAATAAGAAAATCTAGTGCATTTACTGTATACAGTGTCAATGTATATTTCTATGTTTCAGAAAATGAACAAAAATATTGTTTAAGAAGGATATTATTTACAATGAGATCAGCTGGGTACGGCGGCACATGCCTAAAGTCCCAGCTACTTGGGAGGATCACTTGAGCTCAGGAGTTCAAATCCAGCCTGGGCAACATAGCCAGACTTTGTCTCTTAAAAAAAAAGATTAAAAGTATCGATTATGGGAGTAAAATGAGTAATTGAAGAGAGATAAATGTCCATGGATTAAAAGATTCACTGTGGGAAAGATGTCCAATCTGTAAGGTTTTTGGATGGGCGGCGGCAGAGAAAGATTGAGCAGAGTGAAAAGAACAAGCAACGAGGCTTTATTGGGGGAGGAGGAAAGAAAGTGCTCCCGGGCGAAGTTCGCTGGTCCCGAGAGAGGGGGCCAGAGAAGTCGCGTGCCTGGAAGTGCTGAGCGGGCTTATAAAGGTTTTGGAGTTGGGGGATGGGGGTTTTCCTTGGGCGCGAAGTTTCGGCGCGCAAAGTAGAGCGTTCTTTGTGACAGCGTTAAGAACGGGACTCATGGGCTTCTTTTTCTTTAGGGAGGGGAGGGGGGCCCGCCATCAGCCTTACAAAATCTTCCCAAACTGGTTTGCAAAGTCAGTGTGAACACAGTACAACATCCAAAATTCCAATTTGTTTGGTAAAATTTGACAAGCTGATTCTCCTAAACTTTTAACAAAAATGTAAAGGGCAAAGAAAATCCAGGATCCTCTTGAAAGGAGAATGGGAGCATTCACCCTACCCTGGGCATCCGGGCATCTTCAAGGTCACGGTCAGGACTTCCAGAATTTTCCCTCTCTGTCCCATGGCCGCTCTGAACTCTTCGCCAGGGGACGGACACTTGGGATCCACCTTCCGGGTGAGACCCCCTCCTTAGCTGCGGCTCATGTGTCTAATCCAGTGGTTCTCACCCACAGCTGTGCACCCGTGTCAAGACGCCCAGGTGTGTGAGGAAGAATGACGCTTCAGAGCCTGCGGGGTTTTAGGAGCCAGCCGCTGACGCCCTTCTCTTCCTCACTGGTTTGCAACCAGCTGGGACACAGGAGTCTGAGGAGTGGGGATGAAGGATGTGCCTATGCAGTGGACTGAATGCAGCCCCCAAACATGTGTCTGCCCTAATCCCCAGGACCTGTGACTGTGACCTTACCTCCGGTTACCGGGTGGGCCCGAAATCCAATGACAAGTGATTTCCCGTAGAGACAGATGAGGAGACCAGAGGAGAAGGTCATGTGTCCAGAGAGGCCAACTGAGGGGGGGGCCACAAGGAGCCTTCCCACCCGCCGACCCCCAACGCCCGCCATGGGCACACCCCAGACCCAGCTTCTGCCCCGGCGCACGGGGGCAGGGCTCCGAGGGCGGGAACCCGGGGAGGGGGCGGAGCTCCCTGTGCTTTCCGGGTCGCATCACCCCACCCGGTCCCCGCTCGCTCATGGCAATCTGGCCCCTGCTCTGGCCCCCGCCGCACCCTCCTTGGCCGCCAGGGGTCGCTGCCCCCTCGCTAGGCGCAGGGACCCGGAGCGGGTACCCGGATGGCAGAGGGGCTCTGAGTGACGCCACGGGGAAACTGAGGCAGGGGTCGAGTGGGGGTCAGGGTGGCTGGGTTTAGAGACCTCCGAGTGACACCCGCGGGCGGCGCCGGGCCTTGGGGCGTTACCTGGGTTCTCATTTCATGCCCCGGGCTGTGCCCGCTGGGGGTGGAAGATCTGAGCGTCCACAGCCATGGCAGGGGACGCGGGGGACGCGCGGTGGCCTCGCTGGCCGTGCCTTGGTCCCCAGTAGCAAACCTGAGCACAGACGCCAGTCGCCGCAGTTCCAGGGCGGGTGCGTGCCGGGGGCGCGGGGGTTGTGAGGAGGAACTGGGACAGCCCCGGCGTCCGACCAGCGTGGATGGGCCGAGCCGCGGAGCTCTCTCTGCTTAACGTGGTTGGGCCTCCCGGTCCTAGAGACGTGTATGCAGGTTAGAAGGAGCATGGGTGTCGGCGTGATGTCCTTCACGTGCATTTGAAAACTGGGAACAAAACGCAAAGTGCCCGGGGCTGGGGGGGCGGGGTTGGGCAAGGCCCCAAGGACCCTCTTCCTCCTCCCTTCACTGGATCGGCCGCCAGCTTCCTTGCCGTTCCTGCAGCTTGTCAGCGGGTCCCACCAGGGGGCCTTTGCACTTGCTGCTCCTCCCCGGGAACCTGCACGCTGGTCCCCCCACCCCCCCACCCCCGCCAGGCCGGGAAGACCCCGCCCACCATCTGGCTAGACCAGCGGTTGTCCCTCTGGCCCATTTGGCCCCTTTCTTTTTGTAAAGAACGCATCACTCCACGCATCGTAGCATCATGTGGTGTTTGTTCCGGGCCTGTGTCACCCACCGGCACTTTGCTCCAGGGCTTGGTCCTGGAGGCCACCGCCGTGTCCCCAGGGCCCGAACCAGGGCCCTGGGCCTTGTCGGAGCTAATCGATGGCTGCTGTGGAACGAGCTGCGCTGGGTTTCTTCTGGGGAAGGAGGGGACAGGGACGGGAATCTACCCTGCTCGGCTGCGTCTCCCTCCCTCGGTAGAGCACCTGAGATGCCTGCCAACAGGGCGCATGTGTGACTTCTGCGCCGGAGTTTGTGTCAATGTTCTCGACATCTCTGTGTTTCCGTAAAGCCCGGTCCCCTCCCCTCCTAGTCCCCATCCCGCCGGGCACAGGGAGACCGGCGCTGGGACGCTCGGTCTGGAGCGCCCTCCCCGCCCCCACCTTCTTCCCTGCTGGGGGCCGTGGGGGTGCAAGACCCCGGCTCTTCTGCCCCAGCCCCGCCCAGGGAGAGGGCCCCGCTTCCGGGCTCCGGCAGGGCCGCGGGAGCGGGAATCAGCTGGAATCTGACGCCCAGGCCGAGGGGGAGGGGGCGCGGGCCCCACCACCTGCCTCCCCTGGAAGGAGAATTACCCTCCCAGACTGCCGCCTCCTGGTTCAGTGAGCACTCCCGGCTGTCACTGATGTGACAGAGGCCTTGCGGAGAAGGGAAAACGGTGACCACAAGAGGGCACTGTCGGCTCTGGCTCCCGCGTGTGCGTGTTAGCGTGGGGGTGTGGATGAGTGTGTGTGACCGCGTGAGTGTGAGAGCGTGTGGGTGTGCGAGTGTGGGTGTGTGTGGACATGTGTGGATGAGGGTGTGAGTGTGTGGATGAGGGTGTGTGTGTGGCTGTGTGAGCGTGAGCGTGTGCGGGGTGTGGATGTGTGTGTGTGAGTGTGTGTGTGTGTGTGTGTGGATGAGGGTGTGAGGATGAGGTGTGAGTTTGTGGATGAGGGTGTGAGTGTGAGTGTGTGGGGGTGTGGATGTGTGTGCTGATGAGTGTAAGTGTGAATGTGTGTGTACATGTGTGGATGAGGGTGTGAGTGAGTCTGGGTGTATGGGAGTGTGTGGATGAGGGTGTGAGTGTGGATGTGGGTGCGTGTGAATGTGCGTGTGAACGTGTGAATGTGAATATGTGAGTGTGGGGGTGTGGGGGCGCGTGTGTGTGAATGTGTGATTCTGCGTGTCAGTGTGTGGGGGGACACTTGTACAGGGAGACTGGGGTATGTCTCCAGGAATGTGGTTGGGAGGCCTCCACGTGGTGCCCGTGGAGCACGGTCAGGCGAGGACAGTGACATCCCTGTTCAGGTGACACCCCTGACTACATGCCTGGACTCCTGACCGCTGGCCGTCCTGCTCCGGGTCAGCTCCTGACAGCCTGAGCTCCTCTCCCCAGGCGTGGTCCCGAGGTCCCGAGGCCCCGTGGGCAGGGCGAGTGCAGGGCAGCGGGGTCACTCTGCTCCCCAGGGCTGAAGGGAGGGGTGGCTGGAGGGGCAGCAGGAGGGGACAGCTGTCTCACTTGGACCCTGGGTGTCCTTCACGGTCAGTGACCGGGGCCGGGATGTTCAGTATTGAGGAAGGAAGACGGTGGGGCTGGGTCTGTGCGAGGCGTCCCCACAGACCCCAGCTCCTCAGCTCAGAGGGGTCGATGCAGTCTTGGGTGCAGGTCACGGGCAAGAGCCGGGCCAAGAGGAGACCCCATCAGGGCCACAGCACGTGACAGCACCATGCCGGCCACTGGGCCTTGAGACCAGCGGGTGGGCGCACAATGTGACCCAGGGCAAGCCCTGCCCCTCTGGGCCTGGGTTTCTCTTGGTCACTGAATGGGGGGCCCTTTGTAAGTCCCTTCCGGGTTTCCCCAGTGACTCCGGGGTGCCCCCAGGCCCCTCTGGCTCCTGCTGGGACCCCAAGGGGCCAAGAACCCAGGCTCCGAGGCTTGGGCCATGCGGGGTGGGGGGCCCAGGCCCTGCCGCTGGGGGTGTTGCAGCTGGAATTCCCCCCAGCCTTCCACACTAAGGGCAGCCACCCCAGGAAGGCCAAACTGGGGTTTCCAGCCTCGGAAACCGAGGGGCCAGGTATCATCTGGGGCAGCCTGGGGACCAAGTCTCCTTCCTGGGCCCTGAGGGTGGGGACAATGGCCACCATCAGGGCCTCTCAAGCTCCCCCAGCCCCACAGGTGCGGACCCCACAGACCCCCCAGCCCGTGGCCCATTGATCTGCCCCCCTCAGCCCCCCAGATCCAGCCCTCATGCCCGCCAGACCCCAGAGCAGCCAGAGGCCGAGCTCACAGCCCTGAGCCCTCTCCTCCCCTGGGGGCCTCATTGCTGCCCAGGAGAGACACGGAACAGCCTCCCTGAGGAGGGGGCTTGGGGCCTGGCTCAGGCCAAGCTCTGAGGAGCTGGGAGGAGGCCTCAGTGCTCCAGGATGCCTCCGTCCACACCCTCGCGGGCCCTTCCTTAGGGTGCAGGGGGCCTCCTGGGCTCTGCGGGAGCAGTGCATGCTCGCCTGTCCGGAGTCAGTCTGCAGCACGCTTCCGGAGCCTAAGACAGGCGTGATCTTTGACCCTGGATGGGAGGGTCAACTTGAAGTCAGTCGTGGGACCCACGCACAGAGATGGAGGTGAGGGGCACTGGCTGCGTCCTGCTCTAGTGACTGCAGTGGCCTAATTATCCAGTGGGACCCGGGAAGGGGCTGCCTGAGTGTTGTTGGAGCCGCATGTTCCCAAGTGCCACTGGCGCCCAGGTTTAGCCACACCTGCGTGGGTGTGTTAGTGACCAAGTATCAAATCTCCATTTATCATTCATCTATGTATGTGGGTATGTGTGTATAATATCTATCTACACCAGCACTTGTTTTCCATTGCTTATTTTTTTTATAATAGTTATCGTAATGGGTGTGAAGTGACATCTTAACAAATATTAATCTTCTAATCCATGAACATGGGGTGTCTTTCCACTTATTTAATCTTCTTTAATTCTTTTCACAATATTTTATAGTTTTCAGAGTACAAATCTTTCACCTCTGGTTATATTTATTCCTAGGTATTTTATTCCTTTTGATGCTATTGTAAGTGAAATTTTAAAAAAACATATTGTTCATTGTTAGGGTATAGAAATGCAACTGATTTTTGCATGTCGATTTTATATTCTGTAACTTTGCTGAATTCATTGATTAGTTCTAACAGTTGTGTGTGTATGTAATCTTTAGAGTTTTCTACTTTTATTTTTTTTACTCCATAACCGTAAACTCTAAACTGGCTAGAACTTCCAATACTATGTTGGATAGAAATGGTGAAAGCAGGCATTCTTGTCTTGTTCCAGATCTTAGGGGAAAAACTTTTAGTCTTTCACCATTTTAATGTTAGCTATGGATTTTTTAAAAATGTCCTTTATAATGTTGAGGAAATTTCCTTTGATTCTCACTTTTTTGGATGTTTTTATCATGAAATGGTGTTGGATTCTGTCAAATACTTTTTCTACATCAATTGAGACGATTATGTGTTTATCATTAATGTAGTGTATTACATTAGTTGATTTTCATATGTTGAACTACCCTTGTATTCCTGGGATAAATCCCACTTGGTCATGATGTATAATCCTTTTAAATGCTTCTGGGTTTGCCTTGCTAGCATTTTGTTAAGAATTTTGGCATTTATATTCATAAAGAATATTGGTCTGTGGTTTTCTTGTGATGGCTTTATCTGGCTTTATTACCATGGTAATGCTGGCCTCATAGAATGAGTTGGCAAGTGTTCCCTCCTTTCGTATTTTTTGGAAGAATTTGGAAAGGATTGGTGTTAAGTTTCTTTAAATGTTTGGTGGAATTCTCCAGTGAAGCCATCTGGTCCTGGGCTTTCCTTTGTTGGAATATCCAGTTTTAGAAGATTTTTGTTTATTGATCCAATCTCTTTACTTGTTATAAGTCTATTCAGATTTCTAAATTTCCTCTTGAGTCAGTTTTGGTAGTTTGTATGTTTCTAGGAATTTGTCCATTTCATCTAGGTAATCTAATTTGTTGTAGTACAATTGTTCATACTATTTTCTTATAATACTTTTTGTTTCTGTAAGATCTGTAATGATGTCCACACTTCCATCTGATTTAAATTTGAGTCTTCTTTCTTTTGTTCTTGGTCAGCCTAGCTAAAGGTTTGTCAATTTTGTTGATAATTTCCAAGAACCAATTTTTGGTTTTGTTGATTGTATTGTTTTTCTATTCTCTATTTATCTCTAATCTTTGTTACTTTCTTCCTTCTGCTAACTTTCAGCTTAGCACTCTTTCACTAGTTTCCTTAAGGTATAAAGTTAGGCTGCACATTTGGATTTTTTCTTTCTTTTTCTAAAATATAAGTATTTGCATTAAATACATTAGCCTTTCTTTCCTCTTTAAATATAGGCATTTACAGCTACACATTCTCCTCTGAGTGCTTGTTTTGTGGCATCCTATAAGTTTTGGTATGTTGTATTTACATCTCTGTTCATCTCAAAGGATATTCTAATATCACTTGTAATTTATGCTTTGATTCATTGTTTATTTAGGAGTGTGTTGTTTAATTTTCATATACTTCTGAATTTACCCAGTTTCCTTTGTCGTTGATTGTTAGTTTTTATCAATATATAATGTCCTTCTTTGTCTCTTGCAATAACTTTTGTCTTACAGTGTACTTTGTCTGATATTACTACAGGATCTCGGTTTCCTAAATAAGGGTCCTGGATTATTAGGTCACTGTGGTTAACCCTTTATGGGTCGTGGCCTCTTTCTGCATGAAGTCTGGGACCTCTCCCCATAATATGCATTTATACAGACGCTTTTCAGGGTTTTGTGAGTCCTTGAGTCAGACAACCTAGAACACTTCTTCAACCATGTGGCCTCCAAGGTATCGTACCACAGGGAGGAGAGATTGGGGTTTTTTTGTCACCCCATAGGGCAGACCTTGGATCCATCATCGCACCCCTGCCGAGTGCTGTGCCGAGGGCTTTCCGCGATTATTCCACTGAATCCTTACACAGCCCTGAGCAGTAGCTGCCGCCATCATCACCTCTGCATCACGGAAGAGGACACAGAGAGGACAGTCTCACACTTGGACAAGTGGTGGAGCCAGGACTTGAACCTGGGTCTGTCTGGGCTCCAAGCTCAGGCTCTTACCACAAACAGTGATCCAACTCTGAGGAGAGTGGGCCCAGTGACTGCCAGGGTCCCTCCAATACTAAGATCATACCTGAGACACTCTCTAGGGCTTGTAAAGCATCTTCGTGCACATACGTCCTTCCCATGTCCTTCCCAGCAGTTTTTGAGGTGGGCAGGGCAGGTGCTGACATCCTCTTTGCCTGGTGAGAGGACAAGGCTTAGGGACAGTAAGGAAATGGTCCAAGGTCCCCTGAGGTCCAGGGTTGAGATCTGGGCTGGGTGGGCCCAGGTTTGAGTCCTTGCTGTGGCCCAAGCAGGTCATTCGAGGGCTCTTGGCTGAGGGTCATAATAGGATCTTGCTCCAAGGGCAGGCAGAGAGGCGAGGCATGGAGAACGTTTAGCCTCAGGGGGCCTACGGGAAGAAAATGCCTCCGAGCTGTGTCTAGAATCACAGTCCTTTCCCTGAGACCCCAGGAGGAGAAGGGGCCGCAGGAGACCCTGGACTGGGAAGACCTGCAGGAGTGGCCCCCGTCCGACTGGGCAGGGCACGGAGAAGCGGGGAGATGAGGTTTCCTGAATCCCCAGGGAGCTAGAAACGGAGCTGTGTCGGCTGAATATGGGTACCCCAAGGACGGTCACGTCCCCACCTGGAACCTGTCAATGTGCCATGCTGTGTGGCCACAGGGACTTTGCAGATGATGCCAGCCCTGATCCAGGGCTATCAGCCCCACCTTCCCTGGGTTGTCCTGGTTGTCATGGGCCTGGCCAGTGAGGCCTGGCTGGACCCTGTGGGAAATGCCAGCCTCATCCTCCAGGCTGACCTGGGAGCATCCTGTGTCCCCTCAATCCAGTCTCATGTCGGGTGGGTCAGGTGTGTGGGGGCAGTCATTGCCTCATTCCAGTGGGGCACAAGAGCGAGGGTCCCGACTGTGGTCTCCCAGCACCCCCTCCCACTAGAGCAAAGCCGGATCAGGGCTGCTCCATGCCTGGGCAGGAAGGGATATGTGGAGATGGAACATGTCGCCCCAGACATCAGGGGCCATTGAGGTCCTCTGAGGTCACGTCAGGGATTCCAGGAGCCACATGAAGAGGCTCTCAGTGGACAAGTGTCCATGCTTTGCAGCCACATTGTCATCACCACTGAAATATAACAACAGTGGATCCCACGTGTCAGATATGCCCACGTGCGAGCGTTCACTGTGGCGGTAAATTCGACTGTTCACCCTGGACGATGGCCGGGCACCAGAAACTCAATTTGCAACGTGGCAAATAAAAGGGATTGATCTACATTTCTTCTTTTTTCCCCAGAGCATGAAACACACTCCTGGATGGATAAACTGCAGCTGCAGGGCCCTCCCATCCCGGACACGCCACAGCCCTCACAAGAAGGACAGGAACTGGAACATCGACCCTCTGTGTTCCTGCCCATCCGGGGACGAAGTTACTGAACACCCAACTCCGGTAATGGGTCGTCATTGCTGGAAGTAACCGGACTTCTTGGAAGCAGTTTTGCGAATGTGCAGCCTGAACCCCTGGAGTCTCTGATGCCAGAAGCACTTTGCAGGGAAAGCGGAACAGACAGAGGCGCTGGGTTCCGGCTCGGGGAGGCCGAGGCTGCATTCCGGCCCTGGGAGCGTCCTGGGAGCAGGTCTCGGCTCCTGCGGCTCCCGCCTTGGCAGGAGCACTAGAGACATCTGGGAGCCTCCCCCAGGTGACACCAGGCCTAAAACACATGCACCTGTTGCTGATTTGAACCTTTGCAAATAACAAAGGAAAACCCCACAAAATAACAACAGCACCAATGCACAGTAAATAAATACACTATGGCAAGCCTGAGGGATTGGATGAGACCCGGATTGTTTTTTGATATTAAGGAATTACTGATAATTTCTTGGCAGGTGTGATACTGATATTATAGTTCGATCTTGATTTTTCCAGGACAGAGATGGAATATTCACAGGTGAAAAGGTACGTCGTCAGAATTTGCTTCTGAATATTGAGGGAGGGAGGAGTCGCTCTTGTCAGTGGGCCAGCGCCGTCTGTGAATCGCTTATTCTGGGGGCTGGGTGATGGGAACATGGGGGTCATTATTATTCCTCGTTCTTTATTTTTGTGTTCAAAGTTCTCTGTAATAAAAAAGTACAGTATAAACAGGAGGTTAGTCTCTGGGCAGCAGCTGGGGATGGGGTGGACCCCGGCATTGCACCCGGCAGGGCCACTGCGCTGAAAGAGACCCTGGTGTCCCATCTCCCACTGGATCTCAGTTTTCACATTCATGAGATTGGGTCAGATCCCGCAGGACACGAGGACCCCTAAGCTTCCGCCCAGCGTGGAGGCTGTGATTTGGGGCGGAAGTGGCCGGGATCAAGCTCCAAGTGGGCTCTTTCTCTCCGCCTCGCCGTGGCCCAGCTCTCTGTCTCTTAGGCTCTGTCCTGGGCCTGGCCGGCCACCCAGCAGCCTTGGTGAAGGCAGTTTCCCCTCTCTGATGTGCTGCAGGCAGAGACAGGGTGGCCTGAGAGCCCCTGGGGCACTGAGGACTGACGGAGATGGCCAGAGCCTCCACATCCAGGAGGTGACGTCACCAGCTGTCGGGGCCCCTGGGGCAAGTGTGTCTCTGCCATCAGGAAGCAGGTGCACGGGGGTGGGGGGGGGGAGGCCGAGCACAGTGAGCGAGGGAGGCAGGGGGGTCTGGGGGTGCCGAGTGCCCGTGGAACCTGACCTCGACTTAGCTCTCAGCCCCCACTGCTCTGCCCTGACCTGGTCTGACCTGGTCTTGACTCGAGTCTTGAACTGGACTCTGACACGGCCTCCCTTGGGCTATCACCAAATGCCCATTCTGTGCCTGGGTTGGTGCCTTTTATCATTTGTCCCCTCCTTATGTAGGCTGGCCGTCCCCAGGCTCCATCCACAAACCTGTCCCTGCCTCTGTCCCTGAACCTAAACTCTTCAAACCTAAACCGACCACCGCCCTGTGCCTCAGTCTTGTGGAGCGCTGGTGTCTCATAGAGTATTATCTGGCTCCTTAAAGTGGAAAAGAGGTGAACATGGATTGGGAAATGCTGGGTTTCATCATATCAGAGTGTTTCCCTACTGCAGGACTTGTCAGTGCCTTTACTTAGCTAATGTGCATTGTGAAAGTCTGCGAAATACACCTGTGTGCTTCATTTTCCAAAGATTTCCCTGACTTCCCAGTAAAGACAAACCACAGACCCCTCACCTGGGAAACGCTCTCCTGACTGGGTCCCTCATTATGGAGCTGAGATTTTCAACCTCTGTTCCTACTCAGACGATGGCCTTTGCTCAAGGGTCTCCTTCCCCCTTGTTTCTGCCTCCGGCCAGCAGCTGTGCTCCTGGGACCCCCCTCATTTCTCCCGATTCCCTTTCTCAGTTCTTCCCCCTGTCGCTCCCACTGGCCCCTCTCCCTTTCCAGGGGGGCGAAGACAGCATCCCAGGGTCTGCTCTGCAGGGACAACTTCCTGTTCTGGGTCATGGTTCCCACAGGCACAGGGAGCTCTCCCAGGCCCTGGCAGGTTGGGGGTGGAACAACAGAGACATGGGATCTCACTGGGAACCGTCTCTGCCCCTGAGCAGCCACCCTTTAGCCCGGAGACACGAGCAACACTAAAGGCACATGGGTGATGCCGGATGGTGCTCGATTCGGTGTTTATTGAGGAGAAGGGGTGTCGGACCCTCCTGGTCTGAGCTGGTGCCGGCTGGGGGCTGAGGGGAACAGAGGAGACTTGGGGAAAGGGGTGTCCAAGTGAGAAAGGCCCCTCCCCTGGGCTCCTGCAGCTCCAGGCCCCCGAGGGTGGGTTGGGGCCGGGGGCCTAAGCACACTCTGCAGGGGACACTGTCTTCTCCACGGTGCTCCCTTCGTGCGTGACCTGGCAGCTGAACCTGTTGGGAGCTTTCCACTGGTCGGGTGACACGCTCAGGTAGCTGCTGGCCGCGTACTTGTTGTTGCTCTGTTTCGAGGGCTGGGTGGTCTCCACGCCCTGGGTGACAGGGCTGCCGTCTGCCTTCCAGGCCACGGTGAAGGTGCCCGGGTAGAAGTCACTGATCAGACACACCAGTGTGGCCTTGTTGGCTTGGAGCTCCTCAGAGGAGGGCGGGAACAGAGTGACGG